>WHNR01000114.1:0-168880 GCA_009859135.1 Formica selysi | reverse complement strand
TCCTCAATTTCCTTGATGTGTTATGAAAATTTTCGGCAAATCTCACTTACAGGCACGTAACTAAGTCGTTCCGAACGAAAGGAAACTTGCGTATACATAGCATCTTAGCTCTGTGACCGAGAAGCGTTGTTCCTCAATTTCCTTGATGTGTTATGAAAATTTTGGCAAATCTCACTTACAGGCACGTAACTAAGTCGTTCCGAACGAAGGAAACTTGCGTACACTTCATCTTAGCTTTGTGAGCCGAGAAGCGTTGTTCCTCAATTTCCTTGATGTGTTATGAAAATTTTCGGCAAATCTCACTTACAGGCACGTAACTAAGTCGTTCCGAACGAAGGAAACTTGCGTAGATAGCGATCTTTAGCTCTGTGGGCCGAGAAGCGTTGGTTCCTCAATTTCCTTGTGTGTTATGAAAATTTTCGGCAAATCTCACTTACAGGCACGTAACTAAGTCTTCCGAACGAAGGAAACTTGCGTACATTCCATCTTAGCTCTGTGAGCCGAGAAGCGTTGTTCCTCAATTTCCTTGATGTGTTATGAAATTTTCGGCAAATCTCACTTACAGGCACGTAACTAAGTCGTTCCGAACGAAGGAAACTTGCGTACATAGCGATCTTAGCTCTGTGGCCGAGAAGCGTTGTTCCTCAATTTCCTTGATGTGTTATGAAAATTTTCGGGCAAATCTCACTTACAGGCACGTAACTAAGTCGTTCCGAACGAAGGAAACTTGCGTACACTTCCATCTTAGCTTTGTGAGCCGAGAAGCGTTGTTCCTCAATTTCCTTGATGTGTTATGAAAATTTTCGGCAAATCTCACTTACAGGCACGTAACTAAGTCGTTCCGAACGAAGGAAACTTGCGTACACTTCCATCTTAGCTTTGTGAGCCGAGAAGCGTTGTTCCTCAATTTCCTTGATGTGTTATGAAAATTTTCGGCAAATCTCACTTACAGGCACGTAACTAAGTCGTTCCGAACGAAGGAAACTTGCGTACATAGCGATCTTAGCTCTGTGCGCCGAGAAGCGTTGTTCCTCAATTTCCTTGATGTGTTATGAAAATTTTCGGCAAATCTCACTTACAGGCACGTAACTAAGTCGTTCCGAACGAAGGAAACTTGCGTACACTCCATCTTAGCTTTGTGAGCCGAGAAGCGTTGTTCCTCAATTTCCTTGATGTGTTATGAAAATTTTCGGCAAATCTCACTTACAGGCACGTAACTAAGTCGTTCCGAACGAAGGAAACTTGCGTACATAGCGATCTTAGCTCTGTGAGCCGAGAAGCGTTGTTCCTCAATTTCCTTGATGTGTTATGAAAATTTTCGGCAAATCTCACTTACAGGCACGTAACTAAGTCGTTCCGAACGAAGGAAACTTGCGTACACTTGCCATCTTAGCTCTGTGAGCCGAGAAGCGTTGTTCCTCAATTTCCTTGATGTGTTATGAAAATTTTCGGCAAATCTCACTTACAGGCACGTAACTAAGTCGTTCCGAACGAAGGAAACTTGCGTACATGCGATCTTAGCTCTGTGAGCCGAGAAGCGTTGTTCCTCAATTTCCTTGATGTGTTATGAAAATTTTCGGCAAATCTCACTTACAGGCACGTAACTAAGTCGTTCCGAACGAAGGAAACTTGCGTACATTCATCTTAGCTCTTGTGAGCCGAGAAGCGTTGTTCCTCAATTTCCTTGATGTGTTATGAAAATTTTCGGCAAATCTCACTTACAGGCACGTAACTAAGTCGTTCCGAACGAAGGAAACTTGCGTACATTGCGATCTTAGCTCTGTGAGCCGAGAAGCGTTGTTCCTCAATTTCCTTGATGTGTTATGAAAATTTTCGGCAAATCTCACTTACAGGCACGTAACTAAGTCGTTCCGAACGAAGGAAACTTGCGTACATTCGATCTTAGCTTTGTGAGCCGAGAAGCGTTGTTCCTCAATTTCCTTGATGTGTTATGAAAATTTTCGGCAAATCTCACTTACAGGCACGTAACTAAGTCGTTCCGAACGAAGGAAACTTGCGTACATAGCGATCTTAGCTCTGTGAGCCGAGAAGCGTTGTTCCTCAATTTCCTTGATGTGTTATGAAAATTTTCGGCAAATCTCACTTACAGGCACGTAACTAAGTCGTTCCGAACGAAGGAAACTTGCGTACATAGCGATCTTAGCTTGTGAGCCGAGAAGCGTTGTTCCTCAATTTCCTTGATGTGTTATGAAAATTTTCGGCAAATCTCACTTACAGGCACGTAACTAAGTCGTTCCGAACGAAGGAAACTTGCGTACATAGCGATCTTAGCTCTGTGCGCCGAGAAGCGTTGTTCCTCAATTTCCTTGATGTGTTATGAAAATTTTCGGCAAATCTCACTTACAGGCACGTAACTAAGTCGTTCCGAACGAAGGAAACTTGCGTAACTTCCATCTTAGCTTGTGAGCCGAGAAGCGTTGTTCCTCAATTTCCTTGATGTGTTATGAAAATTTTCGGCAAATCTCACTTACAGGCACGTAACTAAGTCGTTCCGAACGAAGGAAACTTGCGTACATAGCATCTTAGCTCTGTGAGCCGAGAAGCGTTGTTCCTCAATTTCCTTGATGTGTTATGAAAATTTTCGGCAAATCTCACTTACAGGCACGTAACTAAGTCGTTCCGAACGAAGGAAACTTGCGTACATTCCATCTTAGCTCTGTGAGCCGAGAAGCGTTGTTCCTCAATTTCCTTGATGTGTTATGAAATTTTCGGCAAATCTCACTTACAGGCACGTAACTAAGTCGTTCCGAACGAAGGAAACTTGCGTACATAGCGATCTTAGCTCTGTGAGCCGAGAAGCGTTGTTCCTCAATTTCCTTGATGTGTTATGAAAATTTTCGGCAAATCTCACTTACAGGCACGTAACTAAGTCGTTCCGAACGAAGGAACTTGCGTACATAGCGATCTTAGCTCTGTGCGCCGAGAAGCGTTGTTCCTCATTTCCTTGATGTGTTATGAAAATTTTCGGCAAATCTCACTTACAGGCACGTAACTAAGTCGTTCCGAACGAAGGAAACTTGCGTACATAGCGATCTTAGCTCTGTGAGCCGAGAAGCGTTGTTCCTCAATTTCCTTGATGTGTTATGAAAATTTTCGGCAAATCTCACTTACAGGCACGTAACTAAGTCGTTCCGAACGAAGGAAACTTGCGTACACTTGCATCTTAGCTTGTGAGCCGAGAAGCGTTGTTCCTCAATTTCCTTGATGTGTTATGAAAATTTTCGGCAAATCTCACTTACAGGCACGTAACTAAGTCGTTCCGAACGAAGGAAACTTGCGTACATGCGATCTTAGCTCTGTGAGCCGAGAAGCGTTGTTCCTCAATTTCCTTGATGTGTTATGAAATTTTCGGCAAATCTCACTTACAGGCACGTAACTAAGTCGTTCCGAACGAAGGAAACTTGCGTACATAGCATCTTAGCTCTGTGAGCCGAGAAGCGTTGTTCCTCAATTTCCTTGATGTGTTATGAAAATTTTCGGCAAATCTCACTTACAGGCACGTAACTAAGTCGTTCCGAACGAAGGAAACTTGCGTACATAGCGATCTTAGCTCTGTGAGCCGAGAAGCGTTGTTCCTCAATTTCCTTGATGTGTTATGAAAATTTTCGGCAAATCTCACTTACAGGCACGTAACTAAGTCGTTCCGAACGAAGGAAACTTGCGTACACTTCCATCTTAGCTTCTGTGAGCCGAGAAGCGTTGTTCCTAATTTCCTTGATGTGTTATGAAAATTTTCGGCAAATCTCACTTACAGGCACGTAACTAAGTCGTTCCGAACGAAGGAAACTTGCGTACATTCGATCTTAGCTTTGTGAGCCGAGAAGCGTTGTTCCTCAATTTCCTTGATGTGTTATGAAAATTTTCGGCAAATCTCACTTACAGGCACGTAACTAAGTCGTTCCGAACGAAGGAAACTTGCGTACATAGCGATCTTAGCTCTGTGAGCCGAGAAGCGTTGTTCCTCAATTTCCTTGATGTGTTATGAAAATTTTCGGCAAATCTCACTTACAGGCACGTAACTAAGTCGTTCCGAACGAAGGAAACTTGCGTACATAGCGATCTTATGCTCTGTGGCCGAGAAGCGTTGTTCCTCAATTTCCTTGATGTGTTATGAAAATTTTCGGCAAATCTCACTTACAGGCACGTAACTAAGTCGTTCCGAACGAAGGAAACTTGCGTACACTTCCATCTTAGCTCTGTGCGCCGAGAAGCGTTGTTCCTCAATTTCCTTGATGTGTTATGAAAATTTTCGGCAAATCTCACTTACAGGCACGTAACTAAGTCGTTCCGAACGAAGGAAACTTGCGTACACTTCCATCTTAGCTTTGTGAGCCGAGAAGCGTTGTTCCTCAATTTCCTTGATGTGTTATGAAAATTTTCGGCAAATCTCACTTACAGGCACGTAACTAAGTCGTTCCGAACGAAGGAAACTTGCGTACATAGCGATCTTAGCTCTGTGGCCGAGAAGCGTTGTTCCTCAATTTCCTTGATGTGTTATGAAAATTTTCGGCAAATCTCACTTACAGGCACGTAACTAAGTCGTTCCGAACGAAGGAAACTTGGGTACATGCATCTTAGCTCTGTGAGCCGAGAAGCGTTGTTCCTCAATTTCCTTGATGTGTTATGAAAATTTTGGCAAATCTCACTTACAGGCACGTAACTAAGTCGTTCCGAACGAAGGAAACTTGCGTACATAGCATCTTAGCTCTGTGAGCCGAGAAGCGTTGTTCCTCAATTTCCTTGATGTGTTATGAAAATTTTCGGCAAATCTCACTTACAGGCACGTAACTAAGTCGTTCCGAACGAAGGAAACTTGCGTACATTCCATCTTAGCTCTGTGGCCGAGAAGCGTTGTTCCTCAATTTCCTTGATGTTTATGAAAATTTTCGGCAAATCTCACTTACAGGCACGTAACTAAGTCGTTCCGAACGAAGGAAACTTGCGTACATAGCGATCTTAGCTCTGTGAGCCGAGAAGCGTTGTTCCTCAATTTCCTTGATGTGTTATGAAAATTTTCGGCAAATCTCACTTACAGGCACGTAACTAAGTCGTTCCGAACGAAGGAAACTTGCGTACATAGCGATCTTAGCTCTGTGAGCCGAGAAGCGTTGTTCCTCAATTTCCTTGATGTGTTATGAAATTTTCGGCAAATCTCACTTACAGGCACGTAACTAAGTCGTTCCGAACGAAGGAAACTTGCGTACACTTCCATCTTAGCTTTGTAGCCGAGAAGCGTTGTTCCTCAATTTCCTTGATGTGTTATGAAAATTTTCGGCAAATCTCACTTACAGGCACGTAACTAAGTCGTTCCGAACGAAGGAAACTTGCGTACATAGCGATCTTAGCTCTGTGCGCCGAGAAGCGTTGTTCCTCAATTTCCTTGATGTGTTATGAAAATTTTCGGCAAATCTCACTTACAGGCACGTAACTAAGTCGTTCCGAACGAAGGAAACTTGCTACATAGCGATCTTATCTCTGTGTGCCGAGAAGCGTTGTTCCTCAATTTCCTTGATGTGTTATGAAAATTTTCGCAAATCTCACTTACAGGCACGTAACTAAGTCGTTCCGAACGAAGGAAACTTGCGTACATAGCGATCTTAGCTCTGTGAGCCGAGAAGCGTTGTTCTCAATTTCCTTGATGTGTTATGAAAATTTTCGGCAAATCTCACTTACAGGCACGTAACTAAGTCGTTCCGAACGAAGGAAACTTGCGTACAAGCGATCTTAGCTCTGTGAGCCGAGAAGCGTTGTTCCTCAATTTCCTTGGTGTTTGAAATTTTAGCAAATCTCACTTACAAGCACGTAACTAAGTCGTTCCGAACGAAGGAAACTTGCGTACATAGCATCTTAGCTCTGTGAGCCGAGAAGCGTTGTTCCTCAATTTCCTTGACGTGTTATGAAAATTTTCGGCAAATCTCACTTACAGGCACGTAACTAAGTCGTTCCGAACGAAGGAAACTTGCGTACATAGCGATCTTAGCTCTGTGGCCGAGAAGCGTTGTTCCTCAATTTCCTTGATGTGTTATGAAAATTTTCGGCAAATCTCACTTACAGGCACGTAACTAAGTCGTTCCGAACGAAGGAAACTTGCGTACATAGCATCTTAGCTCTGTGGCCGAGAAGCGTTGTTCCTCAATTTCCTTGATGTGTTATGAAAATTTTCGGCAAATCTCACTTACAGCACGTAACTAAGTCGTTCCGAACGAAGGAAACTTGCGTACAAGCGATCTTAGCTCTGTGAGCCGAGAAGCGTTGTTCCTCAATTTCCTTGGTTTTGAAATTTTAGCAAATCTCACTTACAAGCACGTAACTAAGTCGTTCCGAACGAAGGAAACTTGCGTACATAGCATCTTAGCTCTGTGAGCCGAGAAGCGTTGTTCCTCAATTTCCTTGAGTGTTATGAAATTTTCGGCAAATCTCACTTACAGGCACGTAACTAAGTCGTTCCGAACGAAGGAAACTTGCGTACATAGCGATCTTAGCTCTGTGAGCCGAGAAGCGTTGTTCCTCAATTTCCTTGATGTGTTATGAAAATTTTCGGCAAATCTCACTTACAGGCACGTAACTAAGTCGTTCCGAACGAAGGAAACTTGCGTACATAGCGATCTATCTCTGTGAGCCGAGAAGCGTTGTTCCTCAATTTCCTTGATGTGTTATGAAAATTTTCGGCAAATCTCACTTACAGGCACGTAACTAAGTCGTTCCGAACGAAGGAAACTTGCGTACATTGCATCTTAGCTCTGTGAGCCGAGAAGCGTTGTTCCTCAATTTCCTTGATGTGTTATGAAAATTTTCGGCAAATCTCACTTACAGGCACGTAACTAAGTCGTTCCGAACGAAGAAACTTGCGTACACTTCCATCTTAGCTTTGTGAGCCGAGAAGCGTTGTTCCTCAATTTCCTTGATGTGTTATGAAAATTTTCGGCAAATCTCACTTACAGCACGTAACTAAGTCGTTCCGAACGAAGGAAACTTGCGTACATAGCGATCTTAGCTCTGTGAGCCGAGAAGCGTTGTTCCTCAATTTCCTTGATGTGTTATGAAAATTTTCGGCAAATCTCACTTACAGGCACGTAACTAAGTCGTTCCGAACGAAGGAAACTTGCGTACATAGCGATCTTAGCTCTGTGGCCGAGAAGCGTTGTTCCTCAATTTCCTTGATGTGTTATGAAAATTTTCGGCAAATCTCACTTACAGGCACGTAACTAAGTCGTTCCGAACGAAGGAAACTTGCGTACATTGCGATCTTAGCTCTGTGTGCCGAGAAGCGTTGTTCCTCAATTTCCTTGATGTGTTATGAAAATTTTCGGCAAATCTCACTTACAGGCACGTAACTAAGTCGTTCCGAACGAAGGAAACTTGCGTACATAGCGATCTTAGCTCTGTGAGCCGAGAAGCGTTGTTCCTCAATTTCCTTGATGTGTTATGAAAATTTTCGGCAAATCTCACTTACAGGCACGTAACTAAGTCGTTCCGAACGAAGGAAACTTGCGTACATGCGATCTTAGCTCTGTGGCCGAGAAGCGTTGTTCCTCAATTTCCTTGATGTGTTATGAAAATTTTCGGCAAATCTCACTTACAGGCACGTAACTAAGTCGTTCCGAACGAAGGAAACTTGCGTACTTCCATCTTAGCTTTGTGAGCCGAGAAGCGTTGTTCCTCAATTTCCTTGATGTGTTATGAAAATTTTCGGCAAATCTCACTTACAGGCACGTAACTAAGTCGTTCCGAACGAAGGAAACTTGCGTACATAGCGATCTTAGCTCTGTGCGCCGAGAAGCGTTGTTCCTCAATTTCCTTGATGTGTTATGAAAATTTTCGGCAAATCTCACTTACAGGCACGTAACTAAGTCGTTCCGAACGAAGGAAACTTGCGTACATAGCGATCTTATCTCTGTGGCCGAGAAGCGTTGTTCCTCAATTTCCTTGATGTGTTATGAAAATTTTCGGCAAATCTCACTTACAGGCACGTAACTAAGTCGTTCCGAACGAAGGAAACTTGCGTACATAGCGATCTTAGCTCTGTGAGCCGAGAAGCGTTGTTCGTCAATTTCCTTGATGTGTTATGAAAATTTTCGGCAAATCTCACTTACAGGCACGTAACTAAGTCGTTCCGAACGAAGGAAACTTGCGTACAAGCGATCTTAGCTCTGTAAGCCGAGAAGCGTTGTTCCTCAATTTCCTTGATGTTATGAAAATTTTGGCAAATCTCACTTACAGGCACGTAACTAAGTCGTTCCGAACGAAGGAAACTTGCGTACATAGCATCTTAGCTCTGTGCGCCGAGAAGCGTTGTTCCTCAATTTCCTTGATGTGTTATGAAAATTTTCGGCAAATCTCACTTACAGGCACGTAACTAAGTCGTTCCGAACGAAGGAAACTTGCGTACATAGCGATCTTAGCTCTGTGGCCGAGAAGCGTTGTTCCTCAATTTCCTTGATGTGTTATGAAAATTTTCGGCAAATCTCACTTACAGGCACGTAACTAAGTCGTTCCGAACGAAGGAAACTTGCGTACATAGCGATCTTAGCTCTGTGGCCGAGAAGCGTTGTTCCTCAATTTCCTTGATGTGTTATGAAAATTTTCGGCAAATCTCACTTACAGGCACGTAACTAAGTCGTTCCGAACGAAGGAAACTTGCGTACAAGCGATCTTAGTCTGTAGCCGAAAGCGTTGTTCCTCAATTTCCTTGTTTTGAAATTTTAGCAAATCTCACTTACAGCACGTAACTAAGCTTCCGAACGAAGGAAACTTGCGTACATAGCGATCTTAGCTCTGTGAGCCGAGAAGCGTTGTTCCTCAATTTCCTTGACGTGTTATGAAATTTTCGGCAAATCTCACTTACAGGCACGTAACTAAGTCGTTCCGAACGAAGGAAACTTGCGTACATACGATCTTAGCTCTGTGCGCCGAGAAGCGTTGTTCCTCAATTTCCTTGATGTGTTATGAAAATTTTCGGCAAATCTCACTTACAGGCACGTAACTAAGTCGTTCCGAACGAAGGAAACTTGCGTACATAGCGATCTTAGCTTGTGAGCCGAGAAGCGTTGTTCCTCAATTTCCTTGATGTGTTATGAAAATTTTGGCAAATCTCACTTACAGGCACGTAACTAAGTCGTTCCGAACGAAGGAAACTTGCGTACATACGATCTTAGCTCTGTGAGCCGAGAAGCGTTGTTCCTCAATTTCCTTGATGTGTTATGAAAATTTTCGGCAAATCTCACTTACAGGCACGTAACTAAGTCGTTCCGAACGAACGAAACTTGCGTACACTTCCATCTAGCTTTGTGAGCCGAGAAGCGTTGTTCCTCAATTTCCTTGTGTGTTATGAAAATTTTCGGCAAATCTCACTTACAAGCAGTAACTAAGTCGTTCCGAACGAAGGAAACTTGCGTACATAGCGATCTTATCTCTGTGAGCCGAGAAGCGTTGTTCCTCAATTTCCTTGATGTGTTATGAAAATTTTCGGCAAATCTCACTTACAGGCATGTAACTAAGTTCCGAACGAAGGAAACTTGCGTACATAGCGATCTTATCTCTGTGAGCCGAGAAGCGTTGTTCCTCAATTTCCTTGATGTGTTATGAAAATTTTTGGCAAATCTCACTTACAGGCAGTAACTAAGTCGTTCCGAACGAAGGAAACTTGCGTACATTGCGATCTTATCTCTGTGTGCCGAGAAGCGTTGTTCCTCAATTCCTTGATGTGTTATGAAAATTTTCGGCAAATCTCACTTACAGGCACGTAACTAAGACGTTCCGAACGAAGGAAACTTGCGTATACTTCCATCTTAGCTTTGTGAGCCGAGAAGCGTTGTTCCTCAATTTCCTTGATGTGTTATGAAATTTTCGGTAAATCTCACTTACAGGCACGTAACTAAATCGTTCCGAACGAAGGAAACTTGCGTACACTTCCATCTTAGCTCTGTGCGCCGAGAAGCGTTGTTCCTCAATTTCCTTGATGTGTTATGAAAATTTTCGGCAAATCTCACTTACAGGCACGTAACTAAGTCGTTCCGAACGAATGAAACTTGCGTATACTTCATCTTAGCTTTGTGAGCCGAGAAGAGTTGTTCCTCAATTTCATTGATGTGTTATGAAAATTTTCGGCAAATCTCACTTACAGGCACGTAACTAAGTCGTTCCGAACGAAGGAAACTTGGGTATACTTCATCTTAGCTTTGTGAGCCGAGAAGCGTTGTTCCTCAATTTCCTTGATGTGTTATGAAAATTTTCGGCAAGTCTCACTTACAGGCACGTAACTTAGTCGTTCCGAACGAAGGAAACTTGCGTACATAGCGATCTTAGCTCTGTGCGCCGAGAAGCGTTGTTCCTCAATTTCCTTGATGTATTATGAAAATTTTCGGCAAATCTCACTTATAGGCGCGTAACTAAGTCGTTCCGAACGAAGGAAACTTGCGTACATAGCGATCTTATCTCTGTGTGCCGAGAAGCGTTGTTCCTCAATTTCCTTGATGTGTTATGAAAATTTTCGCAAATCTCACTTACAGGCACGTAACTAAGTCGTTCCGAACGAAGGAAACTTGCGTACATAGCGATCTTAGCTCTGTGAGCCGAGAAGCGTTGTTCCTCAATTTCCTTGATGTGTTATGAAAATTTTCGGCAAATCTCACTTACAGGCACGTAACTAAGTCGTTCCGAACGAAGGAAACTTGCGTACAAAGCGATCTTACGTCTGTAAGCCGAGAAGCATTGTTCCTCAATTTCCTTGTTTTAAAGATTTTAAGCAAATCTCACTTACAAGCACGTAACTAAGACATTCCGAACGAAGGAAACTTGCGTACATAGCTATCTTAGTTCTGTGAGCCGAGAAGCGTTGTTCCTCAATTTCCTTGACGTGTTATGTAAATTTTCGGCAAATCTCACTTACAGGCACGTAACTAAGTCGTTCCGAACGAAGGAAACTTGCGTACATAGCAATCTTAGCTCTGTGTGCCGAAAAGCGTTGTTCCTCAATTTCCATGATGTGTTTTGAACATTTTCAGCAAAGGACCCCGCACAAACCTTATGGAAAACCGGTTTCGGTGGATTTGGCTGAAACTTTGGAAATTTGTAGTTTACGTGATCCTGATGAAAAGTTCTCATTGCTCCAACTTGATTCATTGAGCCGTTTGAGCTCTAGGGACCGTCGAAATCACCACGGGGAGGTTGCGCGATCGGAATTGCACATCATGTGACTCTGAAGAGAGCCTTTTGTATGAATGCGTGTGTGTGTCAGAAAAGATAAGGACCCTACGATTCGTCACTCTCGTAGTATTTAACGACTCCAAACCTTCTTTTCTGTGCGTGTGCGTATGCGTGTGCATGTGTGTAGAACAATGAAGTAATGTTCAAACGTCAATAACATCTGGTACATTATCAGGATTTTCTTGCGGTGGCCTATTTGCTGCATCGCAGATAGTATGAAGGAGCCTCGATGAAGGGTACCGAATGTGTTGTTCATGGCGTGCATATCCAATGAACCATAAAACACTCGCAATATGTGCACATGTACCCAAAGTTCGAGCACCGGATTTGCAAGTGCAGTAGTAACCTTGGATGGGTGGGTCGCTCTGAACATTCATCTCATCATCCATATCATGATCGTCTGTCGGTCGGTTTGATATCCATAATTGGTATTTCGCTGCATTGCAAAATCGAGAGTACACTCTAATTCTTATTAAACTAGGTAGTGGTATCCTCTGTACGTCCCTTAACATTTCAAGCTGGAATTCTTCCGACTCCTCTCTTTGTAGCTTGTCCTGTATATACGATGGTGCCAAATGGATTTGGTTGATGCCAACAGTAAGATCCCTCAGAAAATGTAAGTCCAAAATTGGAAAATCGGGAACATGTTGGACATTCAAGCGTACCCATCTCTGAGCGTTACGAGTGTTCAGATGTTCAGCCTCCACAAGTGCTTGGACAACATTCACTTCATTTGCTTTCTCCAGTAATTGACGAGCCAACTCCCCATTAGCTCCTTCCATTTGAACGGCAGGATGATACCTATTGATTATTGCACCAGCAATACGGTAAAAATCACCCAAATTAGGAAGATGGGGAATCGGTATTGTCTGCTGGAAGAATTTAAAGATAGATTTGATATGGCCATTCCTGGCCTCTACGATCCATCTCGTCTTAGTGATTATCCGTGAATCATTAGCTTCATCTGTAGAGAGTTGACTTCGTCGTGGTTCGAGAAGTGCTGGCATCCTCCACCGAATCCCAAGGCGAGTGAGTAGCTCTGTAGCATCCCGATATCCTCTATTTACTATCATTAAATCTCCTTCTTGGAACCATTCTCGCATTCTTTCAACATCCCTATGAAATTCATTCTGGAGGATCGCAGCGTCATTGTTTCGACTGTCTGAGAAATACGGACCTTGAATATCGAGTATGTAGCCACCGGGTGCGACTATCAGCACAGGTTTGAGTAAATGTCGTCCCTTATGAAGACAAAATGATTGTCGGAGAGTACGAAAATTACTACTCTTAGGAACGTAGCTATAAGTACCGTCAATGTACGCAATTACACGAGGAATATGTGGTTCGGGATTGTATAATTCGTTCGCGAAATCGGTTACATGTCTTTGGACATAATCTCCTCTTGTGATTGCATCCAAACCGATGTTTGTCGGAACAAAACGTTGCATCAAAGAATGTCGGACAGTGGAAATGGCTAAACTCGTTGCTTGTCTGCTCGGGTACTCGAAGATAATTTTAAGAAATTCATCAGAGAGTCCTTGTCACATCTTGCATAAGAACATTAACAAGTCTTTCTTAGAAACATATCTGTAGCCGCCTGGACAAGACACTCTATCACAATAATCAAATAGTTCCAGAAACTGCTGTTTCGTCACCGGAGAAAAGGATTCGAATTCAGCATCTGTGAAACTGTTCTCATCAACGAATCTTCTTTGATCCCTTGCCACATTTCTGAGTCCTTGGAGGAACATTTGAAGTTGCGGTCCTTTGATGACATAAGGTCTGTTTATGGACCGCAAGCCAGGTAGCAATGCCTGAAGAAAGAAACCTTGATCATCCAAATGATGTTGACATGATCTGGCATCGTCAGGAATGAAAATATCTCGCAAAACAAATACGTTCACTCTGCATTCAAGCGTAATCCTGCGGACATCAGCATCAGCATTACAAATCATACAAGTACGATTCTCAGTTTGTGTCAATACATTGAGTCGCAGGCAAGTAGGATCGCGATCCATTTCTGTTATTTCATTGCAAATAGATTGATTACAAGTGATACAAATCCTCGTAAGATCTGTCACAGCGAGAGGTGGCCTTTGGAATCCATCACGTCTATAGATGGCAATCTCGCGTTTGTTTGCTTTTTCATCTCCATCTATTCGACTCAATTGATTCGGTAAATAATCTCTATCACAAATGTAACACTTCAAACGGTTTCTCCAAGCCATAGTTAGCTATGATTGAAATACGCTAAGAAGAAAATGTTGGTATTGATTAAACCGGATTCTGAATGTTTCCTTCTGTTGATGATGTACATCCAAAACATGAAGCCATCAAATAGAAATGCTTTTAATATTAACTGTGCAGGATAAGAAAAGACAAACGCTATGTACATGTGCCAGTCAGAAAATCGTAACTTTGTTTGGGATAACTCGGCCGTGACAATACAACAATGTAACAATACAAAACACAAAGTGTCTGATGTATGGTATCTTTCATAGATTCCCAAATATTGGATGTGAGAATTTTAGATGCGTTTGCAGTATTGCCTATAAAGTAGAATGATTTTCCGGTATCAACGATAGAATGATACGTCGCTATTTATCATGTCACTCTATACATGTATACAAAACTCTTATCATGTTTCGTACTCTCCGATAGTCATTTTGTCTTCATAAGGGACGACATTTACTCAAACCTGTGCTGATAGTCACACCTGATGGCTACATACTCGATATTCAAGGTCCGTATTTCTCAGACAGTCGAAACAATGACGCTGCGATCCTCCGGAATGAATTTCATAGGGATGTTGAGAGAAAGCGAGAATGGTTCTAAGAAGGAGCGTAAAATAACGTAAAATAAAGCAAACCAACATAAAGTAACAAAAAATAATAGAAGAAGAGGAGAGAGGGGAAAGGGAGGGGAGGGGAGATAGAGAGGGGATGGGAGAGGGGAAGATAGAAAGAGGAGTGGGAACAGGGTAGGGGAGGGATAGGGGTGGGAGGAATTAACTCGTGGTTGTCTACATGGTGGCGGCGACAGTCGCCTATTTCATACTTTCGACGGTCCCTAGAGCTCAAACGGCTCAATGAATCAAGTTGGTGCAATGAGAACTTTTCATCACGATCACGTAAACAACAAATTTCCAAAGTTTCAGCGAAATCTACCGAGACCGGTTTTCCATAAGGTTTGTGCGGGGTCCTTTGCTGAAAATTTTCAAAACACATCATGGAATTTGAGGAACAACGCTTTTCGGCTCACAGAGCTAAGATCGCTATGTACGCAAGTTTCCTTCGTTCGGAACGACTTAGTCACGTGCTTGTAAGTGAGATTTGCCGAAAATTTTCGTAACGCATCAAGGAAATTGAGGAACAACGCTTCTCGGCTCACAGAGCTAAGATCGCTATGTACGAAAGTTTCCTTCGTTCGGAACGACTTAGTTACGTGCCTGTAAGTGAGATTTGCCGAAAATTTTCATAACACGTCAAGGAAATTGAGGAACAACGCTTCTCGGCTCACAAAGCTAAGATCGCTATGTACGCAAGTTTCTTTCATTCGGAACGACTTAGTCACGTGCTTGTAAGTGAGATTTGCCGAAAATTTTCGTAACGCATCAAGGAAATTGAGGAACAACGCTTCTCGGCTCACAGAGCTAAGATCGCTATGTACGAAAGTTTCCTTCGTTCGGAACGACTTAGTTACGTGCCTGTAAGTGGGATATACCGAAAATTTTCATAACACATCAAGGAAATTGAGGAACAACGCTTCTCGGCTCACAGAGCTAAGATCGCTATGTACGCAAGTTTCCGTCGTTCGGAACGACTTAGTTACGTGCCTGTAAGTGAGATTTGCCGAAAATTTTCATAACACATCAAGGAAATTGAGGAACAACGCTTCTCGGCGCACAGAGCTAAGATCGCTATGTACGCAAGTTTCCTTCGTTTGGAACGACTTAGTTACGTTCCTGTAAGTGAGATTTGCCGAAAATTTTCATAACACATCAAGGAAATTGAGGAACAACGCTTCTCGGCGCACAGAGCTAAGATCGCTATGTACGCAAGTTTCCTTCGTTCGGAACGACTTAGTTACGTGCCTGTAAGTGAGATTTGCCGAAAATTTTCATAACACATCAAGGAAATTGAGGAACAACGCTTCCCGGCTCACAGAGATAAGATCGCTATGTACGCAGAGCTGCCAGTTCGAGGGAAATGGGAGCCCCCACCACTTACCGCGGGACTTACTAACACAGACGTAGTCGCTACGTCATAGCGTGTACGTGTAGCTTCGTGCGTGGGGGCAGGCTACGATCTACGAACAGCACTGAGCGATCACGAAAACGTTCGCCGCTCGCACATGTTCGGCCGTCGAATTTTCCTATTCGCTTGCAATATATGCAATATATATATTTCTATGTAATACAACAGAATAAATGCAATTAGTAGAGTAAATATAATTAGAATGGAAATAGAATATTTATATTATATATAATAGAATAAATAAAATTTATCTTCCATTCTTTTATGTAAGAGAAATAACTTGATAATAAAATAATAAATATAAAAACTCAACAATAATTATATTTTTAAAAAAATAGCGGGGATT
This sequence comes from Formica selysi, assembly GCA_009859135.1. NCBI lineage: Eukaryota > Metazoa > Arthropoda > Insecta > Hymenoptera > Formicidae > Formica > Formica selysi. The sequence continues at coordinate 153,052 of WHNR01000114.1, read as the reverse complement.
ATAACTTTTGAGGTATGTTTAATACATATTATACAGGGTGAATTTTTTAACTTGAAACTGTAAAATATCTCGGAAAGTGAGCTTTATCGAAAAAAATGTTTCAAACAAAAGTTGTAGGGTTTAGAGGGTGCCACATGATAAAAATATGGATTTGACCTTGAGTGACCTTTTCAAGGTGAGGTTAATGTGATCGACGTTTTCTTAAATGGAACCCCCATTTTTTTATTGCATATTCTTGTAGCTTATCTCGAGAGCTTTTCAAAACACTATAATAAAGTATTTTTTCATTAAGTACTTTTTGAGTTATTTTATATCTTAATCTGACATATTTTGATATAAAAGATAAAATATCTTGTAAAATATTTAGGTTTCGATAATCTTACCGTAATACTTTTATGTACAGAATAATGAGACAAATCAATTAGTATAAAAAAAAATAATTGTTTTTAAGAAAAAGTATGTAATTATTTATAATGTATTTTTTTAAACAATTATTTGTTTTTTTTATACCAATTGATTTGTCTTATTATTCTGTACATAAAAGTATTACGGTTAGATTATCGAAAACTAAATATTTTACGAGATAATTTATCTTTTATATCAGAATATGTCAGATTAAGAAATAAAATAACTCAAAAAGTACTTAATGAAAAAATACTTTAATATAGCGTTTTGAAAAGCTCTCGAGATAAGCTACATGAATATGCAATAAAAGAAGGGGGGTTCCATTTAAGAAAACGTCGATCACATTGACCTCACCTTGAAAAGGTCACTCAAGGTCAAATCTATATTTTTATCATGTGGCCCCCTCCAAAGCCTACAACTTTTGTTTGAAACATTTTTTTCAATAAAGCCTACTTTCCGAGATATTTTACAGTTTCAAGTTAAAAAACTCACCCTGTATATAACTGACATGCTAGATTCACTAATTACTCAGCTTTTAAGGAATATAAATTAATAGAATAATATAAATTTAGATAAACACAGTTTATATTTATAGGTGAATGTAAAAATTATTAAAAAATACAAAATAAAATAAATAAAATATAATAAAATATAGAAATATAAAATATAATAATAAAATAAAAATATAAAATATAAAATATAATAAATACAAAAATGCTTAAGAAGCAAATTGCGTATATACATATATGTATTTAAATCTTAAAAGTTCTTAAGACTAGAATAACAAATAATAAATAAATTTTGAAAAGTTCTTAATATTAAACGTTTCGATCCTCGACTGGACCCTCTTCAGTAAAAACAAATTGAAAGAACGAGAAAAGGTTCTTGTTAAGACTATTGTTGAAACGCATTTTAACAGCCAGCGTAAATTAAAAATAAAGATAAAGGCTCTATATTAATCATCGACTGATATGGTAATATTATATGTTAATATTATTGTTGCATCTCTTCTTCATCGTCGTGTGAATGCAATGTTAAGTTGCTTTTTCGCTCAGGTATTGATTTTTTATATAAATTTTCTGTCGTGTGGAGAGTTAGATGTTCATGTGTCACTGCCATAGTGCGAGCAGTTTTATCATTAGCTCTTAAAGCGTATTTTATAACGCAAATTAAATTTAATGTCTCAATGGACATATTATTTCTTTTTCTTGTTTTTGCATCTGAAATAATGGAAAATACGCGTTCAGCTTCAGCGTTTGAGTGAGGAAGAGTTCTTACAATGCTTAAAAGCGATCGTAAATTTGGAAAACGAATATTTTCTTCGTGCGTAAAATACAAACCGATTTGTCTCCACATATCATCGAAGGATAATTTAGACCAGTCGACTTTTGTAGGTAGATCGACTTCATATAAAGATTTCCATTCATTTCGCACTTCATCTTCATCGACTAATTTTCCTAATCTGCGATTAACCTGCAGTACTCTAAAAACCGTTGACTCTCGATCACACTCAAACAATGCAGTTTTGTTATCGAAAACTGCAACACAATGTAAAAAGTTATCGTCGATTGGAAGACGATCACGAATTTGTTCACATGCTTTTATATAAAATTGCAAACAATTTTCTCGAATAAAATCGACGTCTATTTTAGGTAAAATTTTCGGATTTATTTGCTCTTGTAAATATTCTTTACATTCAAAACCAAAATCAGTTTCCTCTAAAAGAAGATGATTGGCACGATCAGAAAAGTTCACGGTCCTAACAATATGATCAAACACTCCAGTTTTTAATAAAGCAGGCTTCATAAATTTTCTAAGAAACCAAAGTAGCAATTCGATTGAGGAAGGCTGCAGCTCGTGAATAATGGACTTCCTTGTCTGAAATTTTGCATTGTATTCGTTGAAAGTATCAAGTGCAAATTCAAGAAAGAAGAGATAAGCTTTCGTCGAAGGATTTTGAAAAATGGACAGCAAGTTATGCGCAGGACGAACATTCTCAGATGCCTGTTCCATTAAAAAGTTGTCTAATGTGTCCCATATTTTCAAGATTCTCTGAATGCACTTGTGACGCGTTAACCAATGTGTTTCTGCATACTTCAAAATGCTCAAAGATTTATCTGCGAAGCACATCTGAAAATCTCGGAAAATAGCTGTTCTTTTTGGACTACTGTTGATAAATGTGGAAATGCCTTTAATAAAATGCTCACAATCTTGAGGAATTATTTCGCAGGCCGCTTTTGCTGCTAATGCTGAAGAGTGGCATACACATGGAAGTGTTACAAGATTCGGGCTTTTTTCTATCAATTTTGTTTTAAAAGAGGACGTTTTGCCTATCATTACAGAGGCATTATCGCAACTAAGACCAACGATCAACCGAAGAAAAATATTCTTTTTCAATAATTCGTTCTCAAACGATTGAAAGATCTTATTGGCAGAACAATCCGTCGCATTCAAGTGAATCATTTGTAATAATTCACATCTGACATGTAACGTTTTTGGTTCAACATAACGAACCATTAATGAGAGCCATTTATCGTTTGTTATCTCAGATGTTTCATCTTCGTAAATTGAGAATTTGTTTTCTCTCAATACTTCACTAATTCGATGTGTTTCTTGACGGCACACGACATTGTTAACAATGTGTGTTAATTTTGTTCTTCCCAAAGACATTGCCTGTAGAATATCAGGTTCTTTCGCAATATCCTTCATGAGAAAAAGTAATTCGGATGAAATTGAGAATGGCAAATTCTTTTCAACGAAAAAGATCGCTAATCTTATTTCTGCGATTTTAACTCGTTCGCTAAAATCGAAATCTTCTCTTGGAACATGTTGAGTTTTTGATTGTCCTGGATTAATTTCTTCGACAGAGGAACTTTCCAATTCCGAATAGTTAGTCCAAGAATTTGGATTTAATTTTTTCATATTTTCCAGATGATATGTACTTTTCGAATTTTTTTTATTTTTGAAAGACCACAAACTAATGTCGTTTGACAGGCTAAACAGAAAAATTTGTGAGGATCATCAGGAATTTCCTTCACCCAGATTTTCCAGGAAGGATTATCATCAAACCATTGATGTTGGAATCGTCTACCCATCTCGAGTCTTTTAGCAGCGGGTTCTTGATCGCTCATTTTTAAATTAATAATGTTCATCACAATTTAAAAGTATATAATAAATAAATAAAATAAAGTAAATAAATAAATAAAATAAATGAATAAAATAAAATAAATAAATAAAATAAATGAAAATAAAATAAAATAAAATAAAATAAAATAAATATAATAAAATATAATAAAATAAATAAATAAAATATAATAAAATGAATAAATAAAATATAATAAAATTAATAAATAAAATTAATTAATTAATACAAAAGAAATATAAAAATATGTTTTGTTTTCTATCTATTATTTTTTGCGCTGAAGATGATCCGAAGAAGAGATCGAAACGTACGCCTACAATTTAAAGCGAGATATAATAAATGTGCCCTAATTATTGCGCCTGGCTTTTATTGCCTTTTTTACCTTATTTATTATATTTAAAAGTCTTATAATTATATTAATAATATATTAATTTCTTCAAAGACACCTCAGAAATTCAAATTTATTATCCGCAGAGATGTATCAATTTGCGGCAGAAAAGAGAATTAAAATTGATTGAGCCGTCTAGAAAAATTATTTGATTATAACAGTGATGGAATAATATCGAATAAAAATAAAAACCAATATATCACTACTTACCGATGAAGGATCTATTAAAATAAAGATCGGAAGCTCAACGGAAAAACACAACCGTGACATTACATGATATGCCTTAAACTGTCGCGCGGACGGAGAAAATAAACAAAATACAATGAAATAAGAACAACAAGGCAAACACGATCATGATGAGAAAAACAAATTATCAGTGCCGGTTAATTTAAAACTTTTTTAGCTTTTTAATAATGGGAAAATAGGAAGAATTTAATGATCCGATAATTCGCTCTGCAAGTTCAAACTAATTCTCTGTTTTTTTTATAAGTAACATTTCCGACGTGAATCTCCTATAATAACACGGTTCATTATATAAAACAATTCCTCAACATTGTGAGCATTTTATTAAAGGCATTTCCACAATTTATTAACAGCAATCCAAACAGAACTGCTATTTTCCGAAATTTCTAGATGTGCTTCAAAGATAAATCTTTGAATATTTTAAAATATTCAGAAACACGTTGGTTAACACGTTACAAATGCATTCAAAGAATTTTAGAAATGTGGGATGTATTAGGAAATTTTTTGGAACAAATATCTGAGAACGTTCGTGCTGCAAATAATTTGCTTTCAATTTTCCAAAATCCTACAACAAAAGCTTATTTCTTTTTTCATAATATTGCACTTATGCAACAATAAAAAACAAACGCAACAATAATATTATCACATAATAATACCATAATCGATTATTAATATAAAGCTTTTTATTTTTGTTTTTAATTTACGCTGGCTGTTAAAATGCGCTTCAACAATAGTCTTAACAAGAACCTTTTCTCGTTCTTTCAATTTGTTTTTACTGAAGAGAGTCCAGTCGAGGATCGAAACGTTTAATACTAAAAACTTTTCAAAATTTATTTATTATTTGTTATTCTAGTCTTAAGAACTTTTAAGATTTAAATACATACATGTACATACGCAATTTGCTTCTTAAGCATTTTTGTATTTATTATATTTTATATTTTATATTTTTATTTTATTATTATATTTTATATTTCTATATTTTATTATATTTTGTTTATTCTATTTTGTATTTTTTAATAATTTTTACATTCACCTATAAATATAAACTGTGTTTATCTAAATTTATATTATTCTATTAATTTATATTCCTTAAAAGCTGAGTAATTATTGAATCTAGCATGTCAGTTATATATAATACGTATTAAACATACCTCAAAAGTTATAATCCCCACTATTTTTTTAAAAATATAATTATTGTTGAGTTTTTATATTTATTATTTTATTATCAAGTTATTTCTCTTACATAAAAGAATGGAAGATAAATTTTATTTATTCTATTATATATAATAAAAATATTATATTTCCATTCTAATTATATTTATTCTACTAATTGCATTTATTCTGTTGTATTGCATAGAAAGATATATATTGCATATATTGCAAGCGAATAGGAAAATTCGACGGCCGAACATGTGCGAGCGGCGAACGTTTTCGTGATCGCTCAGTGCTGTTCGAAGCTCGTAGCCTGCCCCCACGCACGAAGCTACACGTACACGCTATGACGTATCGACTACGTCTGTGTTAGTAAGTCCCGCGGTAAGTGGTGGGAGCTTCCATTTCCCAGGAACTGGCAGCTCTGCATGAGGCACGGAGCACCTCGGTTTTGGCGGGATCGTAAAGGACAGATTAAGTATACTGTTACGTAAGTAAATAAACTATTACAATTTGTTCAATATTAATTATAATATTTGTGCAATATGGAAATGTTGCTAAAAGAGCCATTAAAAAACAAAAAGTCCGGGTATTTCAAAATTCATGGTTAGACGAAAATGTTTTTAAAGGATGGTTTCGAACCGAATAAAGCTTTTTGTAGTATTTGTAACATAGATATTGCGTGTTGTAAAATAAATTTTGTGACTCATTCACAATCGGTCAAACATATGATAAAAGTAAACAGTCTAAATCAATCAAATAAAACTTACGAAAGGCTCTAATAAATATAACAAATATAAAGAAAACAGGCAATATGAGCCAGCGCGGTGTGGAAAGCGCAAAATGACTAATAATATTAAATTGAATTAACGACAGCGAACGTTTCGGTCCCTTTTTTTGGACCTTCATGAGCGCATTGATGTATGAAATTAAAAACAAATTAATAATCGGAGTCATAAAATAAAATTATAAACTAAAATCGGTAAGTCATCGCAGTCATTGTCAGAACGTCAACGTCCAAGGTGCGCTCCTCCGTGGTTGATGAACAGAGGTATAAACCCCATGGTCTATGACTAATAATTAATAAGGAGCCCATTATGGCAAAGATCGCACGCATCTCTCTGCCTGGAACATTCAAATTGCGGGGAAACGCACGTATGACGAGACTGATAATTTGAAGTAAAATAAAATAAGGAACTTACAAAAAGAGATGCGTAAATTTGCTTGTAGTAAAATCGGCCAAAGTCAGAAAAAATAATAAATAAGAAAACGCCAACGGATAATAAATTTAACATAAATTAAATAGTCAACGCGCGCTCCTTGCCAAACTCAAAACCAGGCAAACATATGGTAGACAGTTCGCAGACTGAAAGATGTCAAAATATTTACCTAGAGAGGTGTATCAGTGGAACTGTTTACAAATAAGAAATCAGATAACTTTGGGAGTTTTTCGATCGCGTTGACATAAGCGTGATGTAAGCATTCCGTATCCGTCTGTAAATTCAAACTATTTTTCTGTCTTTTAATAAAAAACATTTCTGAAATTAGACGTTTCCTTAGGAAAGATTCATTGTCTAAGATCTCGACATTATTCCAATTAAAATCATGATTAAAGTTTAATCTATGGTCAGTAATAACTGAACTATTAGATGTATTTCTGCGTATATGATTCCGATGTTCGTTGATTCTCGTTTGTAATCTTCTACTAGTCTGATCAACGTATGATGCATCACAATCATTGCATTTAATTTTGTCTAAATCAAATTGATTAAAGCCTTTCCGATGTCAGTACTCTTACATATAATAATAAAGTAAAACGCGCGAAAATAAAATTAGCATCATTTTTTGCGGAACATAATATTGTTTTTGACATTGTAGATAATTTAGTTTCTTTATTAAAATATATTTGTATTGAACCTGAAATTTTACGAGATGTTTTATTGGGCCGATTTAAGTGCACCCAAATTGTTAAAGAAATTATAAACGAGAAACAGAAAAAGTTATCGAAATTTTGAAAACTCGTAAATTTTCCATTTTAAGGTGAAAGTACCGATATTATAAATACCAAATTTATGTGCGTAATTGTGCAATATGGTAGTATAGTTAGGAAGTAGGGTAGTAGGGCCGTTTCTAACGCACTTTTTTCTATTGGAGTGAGAGAGATCTCTGTAAGAGAAAATAAGATAGAAAGATATCCGAGGGAATCGGGCCGAGGGGAAGAACAGAGGGGGTACGTATAGTGAGAAGGAAAGTGCGGCCGTGGGGAAAGCAGGGCGGTGAGAGGGTGGAGGTTGTGGAGGGCGGTATGGCGAGGAGGCGAGGGAGTGTGAGGTGATGAAATCAGGCGAGAGATGGCGTTAGCTATATTTTAAGAGACATGATCGTCGAGTCGCGATTAGCGACGGTACGTCTAATGGCTCTTGCAAACCAGCGCGATGACGCGACGCGCGACGCACGATATCCAATGAGAGCTTTATTTTTTCGGAAAAGCAGAGCTCTCATTGGATATCGCGCGTCACGCGTCACGTCGTCGCGCTGGTCTGCAAGAGCCATAACGCAGTTCGACGCAAATCGCATCCTCGCAGTACCCCGGCGCGCAGGGACGGCGGTTCGCGACTCGTCAATATCGCGTCTGACGCGCCACGGCGAACGTACAATTCATGAGAGTCGAGAGATTCGTCGAGAGCCGAGATTATAAGCTCGCTTGTTTTTATTTCTTTTCAGTATCTGATGACGAGGAGAACGGTGGTAAGATGTATCCGGTGATGTTGATAATATCGAGCGGACAGCGAGAATAAAGGATGTATCGTCGAATTTCGGGAAGGGTCTCTTTCTCGCGTCCTGTGATGACGTCTGTCTGATGGGCGAGACGTGTCCGGTGACAGCGCGCCGCGATGGAGTTAGAGTGCTCGGTGTGTTTAATCGAATTCGTCTCCATTATTTTTACTATAAAAGAATGTCGCGACAATTTCAAATATTAGTTTATTCAAAATATTTGGTCGAAGCAACATAATGAAGTATTTACCGAATATTTTACTGAAACTAGCCAGGACTTGGTTAGAGGGCGTGTGAGCGAGTGAATGCGTGTTGGGTATGTGAGATAGTTTTAGTTGAATTTAAGTGTAAAGCGAGTAAGTAGGAGCGTATAAGTTAAGTAGGATAAGAGAGCGGAAGGAATGGAAGGGTAGCAAATGAAGGGAGGTGAAGCAGTACAATAGAAAGGAAGATCTTTGGAGGTAAAGAGTAACGACGAAGTTTTGGGGTTAGGATGGCGAAGAGAACGGGCAACATGGAGAGTGCCGGTAAGGAAGGAATGAATAGGAACGGGAAATCATTACCAGAGGTAAATTAGAGAGGCCAGATGCAACAAGAAATATAAGGAATTGGAAACAGGAGAAGGACCAAGTTATCTGAGAAAAAGTAGTGTAGACGAAGGTAATATAGGAGATATGATAAGGGCATTGTTAAGGTGAAGGGGCGGAAATATGGAAGAGGGGAATAAATATTGGTTGGAGGAAGAGGAGACATTGTGTTTATTTTGCGGCAATGGGAAAGATTGTATGAGTCACTATGTAAAAGAATGCGAACTGATAAAAGATTGGTTTAAAGACTTAGGAAAAATTGTAAGAAAATAGAAGATAGTATTTGGAGTGATGAGTTAAATAATAAGAAAGGTAGGATACTGCGGAAATTGTGGTTGGAAAAGGAATTAATAATAAAAAAATAGGAAAAGAAAGTAGAGATGTGAAAAGAAAAGGAAATAAGATAAAATAATATGAATATGAAATGGAATAAATAAGCTAGTCCTAGCTAGTCTTAGAATTGTAAAAGGTATGAATGTGTGTGCGTGAGATATGTGGATAAGGATAATTTGTAAACCAAGTCCACTTCTTGGCTATATGGCTGAAGTTAAATAAAATATATGTATATACTGAAACTAGCCAGAAGAATAGTGAATATTCAAATTAAAAGTATCGAATATATACAAGTATTAGAAATATTAAATTGTTTAAAAAAAGAGTACCGCAAATATTATATAGAGGACTGTTTGTACTGTAAAGAAAAAATCGATTTTAGCGAAAAATTCGTGCGAGAAGCGAGCGATGCGCGATTTGACGAAACTTTCGCAGACGTTTGAGCCGATTGCTATTTACTTTACCGAAATTGGAAGTGGCAATATGGCGTTCCGAATTTTTCATGGGAAGTGAATCACGTTGTACATTATTTCTACATTATTTGGTTGCGAATTTGATAACGGAGACTATTTCGAAGAAGAAGAGAGATATTGCGTGGATTGCGCATAGATCAAGTTTTACGAGAAATATATCGACGCATATAAAGAAAGTAGTGCATAGCGAAATAGTACGCGCATACAATCCCATCGACAAAATTTTCAACGTGTCGAATCATTGGTGCAGCGGTTGCGAGACGAAAACCTTATTTTACATTGGGGAGTATAATGAGGAAGATACATGACTTATAGTAAGAAATCTTTGTGTGCATTGAGGAATAAGTAATGGATCGAAAAACAATGGAAGAGCGCGACCTTTTCGATAGCGCGCGGAATGTCCCGACGCTGGATGCGTATTTTGCGTGGGCGCAACGATGTGACACCCGTCTCGAATTTCTGCGAAAAAAGTGTCGAGGAGAGCATCGGATAAGGTCTGTTGGAACGATCAATTTTCTGATTGCACGAATCGTTCGACTGATAGGCGTGAGAGATGATCTGCGTTGACGTTTCGAGCGCGAGGGCGGCGGAGTCGAGAGACGCGAAGGATTCTCGTGGTCCGAGATCGAGACGGCTTTCATTAGACGCGTATTAACTGGTGCTATTATCAATTTCGATTACATCGAATCTCTACGATTTCTTGAGGACGTCTGGGATACCGTGCTCGATCGAGTACGCGATGTTATAGATAGATACGACAGCATCAAGGTCAATACCGCGTTTAATGGTGAGTTTGTCGCGAGTGATAAAATCGCTGTTAAAACCATCGCTACGAAGAATCATTCGTTTCTACCCACGTCCGATTTGCGAGAATGATATGGAAGGCATGTGGTCGCTATTTTAGCCTCGCTGTAGAAGTTTCAAGAGCGCGATAATGGATGGGCTTTATCGCGAATACGAAACCTAATGGTGAATATTAACAGATATAACCTTATGCGCGCTGGATGTCACGTCGAGATACCGCGAAAGATTAAATTGAAAAGAGCGGTGGTCAATATGCGACCTACGGATAACGCGTGTTTCGTGTGAGCGGTAATCGCCGCTCTATATCCAGTTGAAAAAGACGCGGAAAGAAGCTCGCGATATCCTCACTATTCCACGATGTTGAATCTGGACAGCGTCGAGTTTCCAGTGAATTTGAACGGGATCACTAGATTTGAACGTCTCAATGATATATCTATCAACGTGTATACCGTTCGGGATAAGAAGAACAAGAAAGGCGGCTGCGGTATCGTTCCTCTACAAGTGACAAAAAGGAGAGACAATCTGCTGTATTTGAGCGATACGACGCGACAAGATAATGTGCACTTTGCGTGTATCAGGAATCTACCTCTTCTCGTTAGCTCACAATTGAGCGTCCGGCAACATAAAGCGTATATATGCGATCGGTAAATATGAATTAAGAAAAACATATTTGTTATATAATATAAATATTGTAATGTACGAGGTTTGATAAAAAAATACGCGGAATTTTTTAATTTTGCGGGCTGTTTAAGTCCAATTGTCATAATTTTTTTCTGTTGTGTTGGTACACTTGTTCCTGACGTATCTTGAAATTGGTAGCCATATTGGATGCTTACTTTATTGTTGGCTGTCGAAAAGGTTACACGTGTTTTGGTGTGCTCGGCGATTTTTTACTTGTGGAAAAAATGGAACAAAGAATTTGCATTAAATTTTGCTTTAAGAATGGAATAAAGTGCAGCACCGTATTGGAAATGTTGAATGTTGCTTTTGGCGAGTCTTCTATGAATAAAACAAGCGTTTACAAGTGGTACAAACGTTCCCCAGAGGGCCGTATTGAAGATGACGAGCGCCCTGGAGGCTCCAGCACATCAACAACTGATGACAACATCGAAAAAGTGAAGAAAATGATTATGGACAATTGCCGAATCACTATCAGAGAGGTTGCTGATGATGTTGGCATATCATTTGGCTCATGCCAAGCAATTTTTTCGAATGTTTTGGGCCTGAGACGTGTGGCAGCAAAATTTGTTCCGAAATTGTTGAATTTCGACCAAAAGCAGTGCCGAATGGACATTGCTCAGGAGTTGCTGAATGAAGTCAACGATGATCCAGAACTGCTCAAACGAGTCATAACTGGTGATGAAACATGGATGTACGGATATGACGTCGAAACTAAGGCCCAATTGTCCCAATGGAAGCTTCCTGAAGAGCCAAGACCGAAAAAAGCTCATCAAGTTCGATCGAATGTAAAGGTTCTGCTCACTGTTTTCTTCGATTTTAACGGCATAGTGTACCATGAGTTCTTGCCACCAGGTCGTACGGTCAATAAGAAGTACTACCTGGAAGTTCTACGCCGTTTGCGTGAAGCGATCCAAAAAAAACGCCCGGATTTGTGACGAAACAACTTATGGCAATTGCACCATGATAATGCACCTGCTCACACTTCACTGCTTGTTCGTGAATTTTTGGCAAAAACAACATCGTTATGATGCCTCAGCCTCCGTATTCGCCGGACATGGCCCCTTGCGACTTCTTCCTATTCCCGAAGATAAAAAAACCATGAAAGGACGACGTTTTGCCAACACTGAGGAGATAAAGACAGAATCGCTGAAGGAGCTAAACGCCATACCGAAAATTGCGTTTCAGAAGTGCTTCGAAGATTGGAAAAAGCGCTGGCACAAGTGTATTATATCTAATGGGGACTACTTTGAAGAGGACAAAATTAATATTGATGAATAAATAAAGATTTTTTGAGAAAAACGAAAATTCCGCGTATTTTTTGATCAAACCTCGTATATGATATAAAAATAAACGGTCGTGTTGAAGATGCATGCACTATTTTCGCACGAGCGATGAATTATTGATTTACAGCATGGACTGCGGAAAAATGAACGAGTGTGCGATCTTTCTTCCTACCGAAGACCATAAGTGGTTAAATTTTCGCAATTACGATAGAAAGAAGCGACTTCCGTTCGTAGTGTACGCTGATCCGGAATGCGCGCTGGAGAGAAAGAAAGAAGAGAGAACATCGAACACATCCATCGTTCAACATCATAAGGTCTATAGTGCAGGATATTACATACGATGCGCGTTCGACGATGCTAGATCGACATACAGAACATATCGCGGTGAGAATTGCGTATCGGGAATTGCGCGATCTGGCGCTTTACGCGAAGAATATTCTCGGCGCAAATGTGTCTATGACGAATTTTACACCGGAGGAGCGGGAGAGATTCAAGAGCGCGACACACTGTCACGTGTGCGAAAAACCGTTCGGACTGGAAGATGTCCTCGTACGCGATCATTGTCATTTGACCGGTCATTATAGAGGCCCCGCGCATTCAAATTGCAGTTTAAATTATAAGAAATCGTACGTCATTCCTATATTTTTTCACAATTTATCAAGTTACGACGGGCATTTTATTATTAGAGACGTGGCTGACGCCTTTCCTGGCAGTGTCAAACTGCTACCGTTGACGAAGGAAACGTACATCTCTTTCACGAAGAATGTCGAAGATGAGTCGAACGGGGGAAGATGGTTCGCGCGCGGGAGACGCGTAAAATTGCGCTTCGTGGATTCCTTCAAATTTCGAGGTGCGAGTCTCGAAAAATTGGCATCGTATCTCGGCAAAAGTGAGTTGACGATTGCACGTTCAGAATTTTCCGATCTTGATGATGCCGATTTTAAGTTCTTTACGCGAAAAGATGTATTTCCGTACGAGTACGTCAACAGCATCGATAAATTGCGGGAGACTTGTTTACCACCGCGCGAATCATTCTATAGTTCACTGACCGGTGATATCATCCAGGAGCTATTACGCGCACGCGATAAAAGTCTGGGAGTGGTTTTACATCGAGAGATTGGGAGACTATAGCGATTTATATTTGAAAACTGATGTTCTTTTATTAGCCGACGTCTTCGAAAATTTTCGCGACGCGTGTACGAGGAGTTACGAGTTAGATCCCGCGCACTACTATACGTTATTTGGATATACAGTGGGATGCTATGTTAAAGCATATGGGCGTTCGATTCGAACTGTTAACCGATATTGATATAGTGATGTTCGTGGAACGCGGAATACGCGCTACGGATTAAGTCAATGTTTCAATAAATACGCGCGCGCTAATAACAAGTATATACAGTCGTATGATCCTTTGGAACCGTCGTCGTATCTCATGTATTTCGACGTAAATAATTTGTACGGATGGGCGAAGTGTCAATCGTTATCTTACGCAAATTTCCAATGGGTCAATGACATTACAAGTATCGACGTAATGTCTGTGATACCCGACTCACCTATCGGTTACATTCTAGAAATCGACCTTGCGTATCCGCCCAGTCTTCATGGCTCTCACGCAAATTTGCCGTTCTGCCCGACGCGTGATAAGCCTCTCGGAAAACAACAGAACAGATTCCTTGCCACACCGTACGATAAGCGCCGTTACGTGACGTATTAGCGTAATTTACAGCAATGCGTTCGACACGGATTACGCGTTACAAAGATACATCGAATACTACGATTCGCGCAATCTCCGTGGCTGCGCGGATACATCGAACTGAATACGCAACTGCAAATTCGCGCGAAAGACGAGTTCGAGAAAAATCTATACAAATTGATGAATAATGCCGTGTTCGGCAAGACCATGAAGAACGTGCGTAATCATTCGGACGTTCGACTCGTAATTCCATGGGACGGACGATATGGCGCAGAGGCGATGATCGCGAAACCGAACTTCCACAGCAGAAGCGTCTTCGCGGAAGATCTCATAGCCGTAGAATTGCATAAACTCGAAGTAAAGTTTGATAAACTAATCTATGCGGGTATGTGCATTCTCGATGTGTCTAAGATTCGTTTGTATGAATTTTACTACGAATATATGTTACCGTTGTATCAGGACAAGTGTAGAGTAACGTATACCAACATGAACAGTCTTATCTATCGCGTCGAGTGTGAGGATGCATACGAGGATATGAAGCGTGACATCGATAAATTCGGTGCGAGTGATTACGCGACAGACAACGCGTACGGCATGCCGCTCGCTAATAAGAAAGTGTCAGGTTTGATGAAAGACGAGAACAATGGCGCGATCATGACGGAATTTGTCGGGATCAGAGCGAAGATGTACGCACTACGAGTCGACGGTAGGAGCGACACGAAGAAAATCAAAGGCGTCAAGAGCAGCGTCGTCGCGAGAACGATAACATTCGACGATTACGCGCGTTGTCTGCGACGATCGAGATGACGTGCAAGCAATCCTGCATAACATCCAAGTTACACGAGGTGTACACGGTGTCGGAGTCGCGGTGAAGGTCGCACTCAGTCCACACAACGACAAGCGACTCGTCGTCTGGAACGACGGATACTTTACCGTGGTGGCATTTTAAAATACCGCTGTAAGGAGCGAAAAATGTCGTATATTATATCGAGAATTGTAATAAGTTGTGGCGGATAACCACCACAAAAGCTCAGACGCGCGAAGAACATACGCATCCCTGAGAACGACCGGCGATCACGCGCACGACACATAAAAGCGCGCGGCTGCTATCACGCGCCGAACACTGGCAGCCCGCAGGAACTTCGGGAGCCCACCGAAATGCGGCGCCAACCGAGAGCCGCTACCAGCAAGTGAACTCCGTTGAGTGACAGTATATAAGGACACCAGCGGAGCGAAATAATTAGTCGCGGCTCAGCGCTGCTGGAGAGGACTTCTCTCGTGAAGCACGGCTGAGTTAGCGACGGCTGACAGAGCTCGGGTCCGTCAGTTACTTTCTTTCGCGCCTTGTACAGACGCAGCAAACAAGTGTAATAAACCGCTTTCGCGAGGCGGTGACGGATAACTCGGTCGGGATCCGGGGCTCGTGAAAGGGTATCGAGAGACGAACGAAAGTGATGTTAGATAAAATATAATTTATTGCGTGTTGTGGTGTATATGTACAGCGTGTGTGTTTATGTGTGTGAGTGTGTATAGGTGTGCGGGTGTATTGGTGTGCGTGCGAGACGAGTGACGAGTGAGTAAGCGCGCAAATGTATAACAATAATTAACTGGGCGCAGAGTATCGAATGTAAGATCGTTATGTATGAGCGAATGATACAAGCGTGTGAGTGCGTGTCGATGTATCGCTGTGTGCGTGAAGCGGTCGCCTGTACGGCGATACGGCGGTGTGCGATGTATAAATGATTATGATCGATTGAATATAGATATAATGTAAATGCGTGTACGATGCAGGATGTACAGTGGTACGGTCGTGTCGGGTGCAGTGCCTCCAAGGCAATGCACGGGTGCGTTGCGTGGTTCGTGATTTCGGTTCGATAGAATATCGATTACGGATCGCGGGCCGCGATTTCGGCAGATGACGTTAGCTACCGGGCGGTAATTTCGGTCGGCCCGGTGGGCGGTCCTTCGACGCGTAGGTATTGATCGCGTATGTCGATCGGTGTCGCGGTAGGGATGTGGATCATCCCCCGGCGCGGGACTTAGCGCGCCGTATCAATGGCGAGTCCGGATGACTAAATGGCGGTCGCGGATGTCTTAGCTAAGCGCGTATAGTGCGTTCCGTATTACGTCGGGATGGTCTTTTCCCGTGGAATTTCGGGAGTGCAACGGTCGACGAGAACACCCGTCGATGGCAGGGAACTCCCCACCACTAGAAGATCGCCGTTGCACGCAGGTGGTCGGATTGTTTCGAGGTGTCGAGTACTCTCGACGGGGACGAGTACGCCCGTTCCCGTTTGCCTCGTTTTAATCAGTTTCGGAAGGATCGCTCTCGGAGATCCACAAACTCTCGGCGGAGGCTGAGTACTCCCAACCCCGTTTTCTCTCTCTGAGCGGTTAAGGATCTAGGCGGTTTCCAGGCGTCTTACAGACTCTGGCGGTGCGGAAGATCTGGTCTCGATATTCAGAAACGCGCTTTATTTATACTGGTTTTCAGCGCGCGCGTCTGCGTAATTCGTCTATTGTTCTAACGGTATCTAGTTTATCGTTGAACCGGCGCGCGCGACTCGGGTATTTTCGGTAACGGTCGGTCGGTTACCCGAGCGCGTCGTCGGTTCTCGATGTTTTCGCGCGCCTAACGGCGGCTCGGTGTTTACGCGTTTCTAATGTTATTTAAAAATGGGCGCTCGGCGCCTCCGCCTTTGCCCGACCGGTGTTCGTCGGGCGGCGGACTTCCGGCGGATCGGCGGCCGGGTACGGTTTAGTAACGATGGGGAGAATGCATCGTTACACAAGGAGTAAGGAGACGTCCACGTCCGTTGCCGCCGACCACCTCACCTGGGTCCTTTGAGCGGACAGGAGCGGAGCCTTCACCGGAAGCACCCTTCCCACGTCGCGTCTGCTGGACGCTGAGGGAGTGGAAACTGCAGCCACTCGAGCTGTCGCCGGTGCATCGCACACGCCCTGGACGGGAATTACTCTCGACGTAAAACGTACGAGTCCGGCGCTATACCTCGCCGACCTACGAGTGGAAGTGCCCGTCTAAGCTCTCTCCGCTACCACCTTCACCTTCGGAGCGGACAGCCCGAGGGACCCAGACACCCCGAGAGCAGGGTGCATCGCGGCACCCAGGTTCACTCCTCCACATACGAGAAGGCGACGCAGGCCTCCAACAATACTTGCGAGAGAGCCACGCAGTCCGACCTCTCAGACTGGGAGGAAGTGACGCAACACCAGGCCACGCAGACAGACGTTCCGACATCGCCGGAAAGGAGTTACATTCCTCCCGGGACTCCACCCGCGCTCCGGAAGGGGGGACCACTCCGGACGACTTCGACGGCACCTCATTTCCAGTGGCGAGAACGCCTGTCCTAACGCTTACACCCGCGTTCAATCGGCCCTTTTCAGGGCCACAAACAAATCTAAAAATAAAGACCTGTATATAACTAGCGAACTTGTAATTACGTAAGAATATATTTCTGTACATAGTAAATCGAACGTGTTCATTGAAGACTACCTCTCCACGACCACTCCCTGTTTACGAACCGTTGGGTAAGGAAGCCAGCGCGCCTCCGCACTACCACACAAAGTTTTATTTTCTAATTAATAAATAATAACATAGTTTATTTTATAAATAATAACAGTTTATGCAATAATATACATTTTAAATAAAATACATTTTAGATAATATACATTTTAAATAAAATACATTTTAAATAATGTACATTTTAAATAATATACATTTTAAATAAAATACATTTTAAATAATATACATTTTAAATATTAAGTGTACAACTTTGCTTCCGCCGTTTTCCTATAGATGGCTTTAACGGTAAGTAGTGGTCGAAATAAATAGATCATAGACGTCATGCAATAAACTTGGGCATCTGTCAACATAACCCATAGAAACATTAGTCGATTTGTGTCTGCATCATAAAGTTATTCTCGATTGAAAATGTCAGTTTACGAGCCAAATTCTCGTCATTTGCGGGAGGTTTTAATTTTCTGCTTTAATATGAAGAAATCTGCGGCTGAGACTCATCGAATGCTCTCAAATACTTATGGTGAGGCTGCTATTAGTGAAAGAACGTGTCGTGAGTGGTTTCAACGCTTCAAGAACGGTGATTTTCACGTCGAAGACCGGCATAGCGGTGGAAGAGAGAAGGTTTTCGAAGATGCAGAATTGGAGGCATTACTTAATGAAGACTCGAGTCAAAGTCAAGAAGAATTGGCACGATCATTGGGAGTGACTCAACAAGCAATTTCAAAACGTCTCAAAGACATGGGAATGATTCAGAAGCAAGGAAATTGGGTGCCGTACGAGTTGAAACCGAGAGATGTTGAACGGCGTTTGTTTGCTTGTGAACAGTTGCTTGAAAGACAAAGACGGAAGGGATTTCTGCATCGCATTGTGACTGGGGACGAAAAATGGGTTCATTACGATAACCCCAAGCGCAGAAAATCATGGGGATATCCCGGCCATGCTTCCACGTCGACGGCCAAACCGAATATTCACGGCTCCAAGGTCATGCTCTGTATTTGGTGGGACCAGCTCGGCGTAGTGTATTATGAGCTGTTAAAACCGACTGAAACAATCACAGGCGATCGTTATCGAACGCAATTAATGCGTTTGAGCCGAGCATTAAAAGACAAACGGCCGCAATACAACGAGAGACACGATAATGTGATTTTGCAGCATGACAATGCTCGACCCCATGTTGCGAAAGTGGTCAAGACATACTTGGAAATGTTGAAATGGGAAGTCCTACTCCACCCGCCGTATTCTCCAGACGTTGCTCCCTCTGACTATCACTTGTTTCGATCAATGGCACACGGCCTGGTTGACCAGCACTTCCGGTCTTATGAAGAAGTAAGAAATTGGATCGATTCGTGGATCGCTTCAAAAGATGACCAGTTTTTTCAACGCGGGATTCGTACGCTGCTCGAAAGATGGGAGAAAGTAGTGGCCAGCGATGGACAATACTTTGAATCATAAATGTATAACCAGTTTTTTACAATAAAGCCTCGAATTTCGGAAAAAAAACGGCGGAAGCAAAGTTGTACACCTAATAAAATACATTTTAAATAATATATATTTTAAATAAAGTACGTTTTAAATAATATACATTTTAAATAAAATATATTTTAAATAAAATACTATTTTTATCATAATATAGCTGCTTTATTTATCCAGGAATTATGCAACTCGTACATTCCCAACCATTTCATATAAAACTCGTTGCCTTTTCGGCGCAGCACTTTTTCAACAAGATATACGCCGGGATCGGAGACATGCAGCAGCTCGTACTCGTAGAATCCTCCGGCGATCAGTTCGTCGCACGAATCCTTCAGTAAATACGTCACGGGATTGGTTCGTTGTACCTTAACTATTCGAAAAATCTCGGTGGTCCAGTTGGGCGTAAAACCTTTCTCGAAGATTATCTTAAACTTGCTGATGCGTACCGGATCACCTATTTTGAATTTTACCGGAACTGCAATCTTTATGTTACTGTACACTTTTTCTTTCTTTCTCACTGCAATCTGTCCTCAGACAATAATCAGCATAGATATTTGTACTTTCAGTACTGTATTCTTGAATTACTACTGGCTAGGAGTCCATTGATTCCTAAGACCATGTAAGGAGACTTTTCGGGATTCAAAATCTGTGTCAGGTCAAGTGTATTAATTCTCTTCAGCCTACTGAAGCGAACGCACGTCGGGTCGAGTAGTCCTGTGGCTAAAGTGTTAGGATGTTGAGAAAGACGTGTCGTGTAGTTTCCGCTGAATTTAGATATTTCTAATCGGACAATGTTGATTTTCAGGTCATCATAGATGAACTTGTTGCTGATATAATAAGGAATATCAAGCATGGTACGCAGAGTTTTGGTTTGAAACGCTCAATTATATCAATGTTGCTTTCTTTAGTTGCACCTCAAAGTTAGATGCCATAGGTCCAAACCGGCTTGAGTATGGACTTATAAATAGCGATTTTACTTTCAGGAGAAAGTTGCGAGCGTCTGCTAGAAAGCCAGTACATATTCCGCAGCTGCGTGTCCAGTTGTTTTCGTTTCGTCTATACATATATGTTTCCTCCAAGTAAGGCGTCTATCTAAATACATGCCGAGATACTTGGCCTCGTCCGCTTGTGGTATAGCAATCTGGTTAATGAGTACCTGAGGGCAGGATGTTCGAGAGCGACTCGATTTCAAGCGCGACGAAACGCGAGGATTTGCGGAAAGACTTGACGTCACAAAAAAGCACTCACGTATTTCTATTTTTGTGTCTTTAATAATTAAAATAAACAATAATGTCAATTAACATGAATAAAGCAACAGTTTTACACAGTACTAAACACAATGCACGATTAATTACGAAGGTATTCAAAAAGCCAAAAAAGAGATTGTCCAGGAACGAGCGGTTGTTATAAATGCGGTATATCACGAGAAATAACGGTTATCAAAAAAGAATGGCGGTTATCAAAAAGCGGTGAATCGTATGCGGTTACTCTGCGCGTTCTAAGCGAGTATGTGTGCTCCTTGCGAGCAGGCTCTTTTATATTTTTCGAGCAACGATCCTTGTCGTTGCTCGCCGTCAATAGTTTTACTCCACTTTGCGATGTTCAAATTTCTAACGGGGCGCCGAGTTTAATTGGCCGCCGCGTGAAAATTCGCGTGGATTTTGGCGCGAGATCGAAATTCGCGCAAGCGATAAGCAGGCGGCCTACACGTCACGGTCTACGTCACGGCCTCGCGCGTGTCGGTACCGCAAGTCGAGCGTTCAACCGTCGGAGTTGTTTTCGCACTTATTTTGATACTTGTTTGCGACATGGGCTCGGTTATTAACACA
This sequence comes from Formica selysi, assembly GCA_009859135.1. NCBI lineage: Eukaryota > Metazoa > Arthropoda > Insecta > Hymenoptera > Formicidae > Formica > Formica selysi. Next base: position 132,250 of record WHNR01000114.1, on the reverse strand, counting down.
AAAACTCTGAAAGACAATAACATTAGTCGAGCTGTTGGTATTTTTCGACTTTGAGATGGAAGATGTTTTAACAATTTTGCTAAGCCCATGCCGCAATGCGAAATTAGATTTAATGTAACTTTTAATGTTTCGATGCGATCTCAAACACCTGCGCAGAGTAAATGTCACGTGGGTAGATTTGGATTCGTTTACCTTTATTCTCCCTTTGACTAGCCACTTTTCTATTTCTATAATATTCTCCTGCAAGTTGCTGAAGGCGGTGCTAGGATGTGCGTCAGTTGAGAGTAGAGCAGTATCATCTGCAAACGTTCCCGTAATGACCTTTGGGTGCATGGGAAGATCGGCAGTGTAAAGAACGTAGAGTAGAGGACCAAGAATGCTTCCCTGTGGGACCGACGCCTTTATGGGTTTTAGTTTTGATAAAGAGTCTTGAAATTTAATCTCAAAACATCTATTCTTTAAATATGATTTTAATAATAAATAGAATGGTTGAGGCAAGATTTTGTTTAATTTGTATAGCAGTCCAGTGTGCCAAACTTTGTCGAATGCCTGGTTTATATCCAGGAATACCGCTGAGCGTGATTATATTTCTTACTCTCCAATGTTTCATTGACAACATTCACTACTCTATGAACCTGTTCTATCGTGCTGTGTTTCTCTCTAAACCCGAATTTGTATTGAGGAATGTAATCTCTTACTAAAGGTTTGATCCTTTTCAGCAACAGTTTTTCGAATACTTTGATACAAGTGGCAGGAGGCTGATTGTTCGATAGGAAGATACCTCGCTTGGATTTTTCTTAGGTTTTGGTATCATAATGATCTGCGCTATTTTCCATTGAGCTGGATAGCAACCAGTTTTGAGAATTCTATTGAATATGCCGGTCATTAGCGTTATACCCTTTTTGGGGAGTTATTTGATGATTTCAGCTGTTATGAGATCATATTCCGGAGCTTTTTTATTTTTTAGGCTCTTGACTGTTTTGAAAACCTCTTCAGAAAAAATGCTCATTCTGGTTAGAGCCATTTGGATCGGAGCTTCAAGGAAGTCGATCACTCCAACGTCAGTGTGTGGTTCGCGTGGAGGGTTAAGTTTGAAGGGAGCGGTGCACTTGGACACCGTACAATTGGACACGGTGCATATGGATACGTTGCAAATGGACACGAAACTTTGCACACGGCTCAATTGGACACAGTGCATTTGGAAACAATAATTTTGGACACAGTAGCTTTTGGACACAGAAGAAAATTCATTTGGATACCGTTCAGTTGCACACCGTTCAGTCGCACACCGTTCAGTTGCACACCGTTAATTTGCCCACCGTAGTTGTAAAGCGAGGTCCACCCTGCCTACCGGCGGGGTGGGAGCGGGATGGGGGCCGAAGGTCCCCCTTGCACCCCCTCCCCCCGGTGTGTGTGTGTGTGTGTGTGTGTGTGTGTGTGTACAACTGAGCGGTGTGCAATTGAGCAATTGAGCGGTGTGCAACTGACCGGTGTGCAACTGACCGGTGTGCAACTGAACGGTGTGGAATTGAGCGGTGTGCAACTGAACGGTGTGCAACTGAGCGGTGTGCAACTGAGCGGTGTGCAACTGACCGGTGTGCAACTGAGCGGTATGCAACTGAGCGGTGTGCAACTGAACGGTGTGCATTTTTATGTGTGCAACTGAACGGTGTGCAACTGAACGGTGTGCAACTGACCGGTGTGCTACTGAACGGTGTCCAAATGAATTTTCTTCTGTGTCCAAAAGCTACTGTGCCCAAAATTATTGTGTATAAATGCACTGTGTCCAATTGAGCCGTGTGCAAAGTTTCGTGTCCATTTGCAACGTGTCCATTTGCACCGTGTCCAATTATACTGTGTCCAAGTGAAGGCCACTCAGGTTTGAAGACCCCTTGTAAATGTTCTGCAAAGTATTCGACTTTTTCTTGGCTACTTCTTGCCCAAAGATTATTTCCTTTTCGAATTGGTGGATTGTGGTTTATTGGCCTTCTTATGTGTTTGGTGACTTTCCACAATGAGTAGTTGGTGTCAGCGGTATATGTTAAAGAATGTAGTCTTTCCTGTAAGGATTCTCTTTCATTAGTCTAATGAGTTCCTTTAACTCTTGCGTGCATTTGTTGAAGTTTTGTTTATCCGTTGGATAATGCGATTTCTGCCATATCGCTCTGAGCCTTTCCTTAACTGCGCTTTTCCTTTAACTTATTTTTAATATATAAAGGATACTCTTTATTCTGATTTTTCTTTTTGGTGATTGGAGTTGCATTCCAGGCAGCAGACTGTATCATGTTGTTAAAATGTTCGACAGCTGCCTCTATCTGCTCAGCGTTCTTTAAGGGCATGTTCAAAACCGAAGATTCATTGATATAGTTCCTAAAAACTTCCCAGTTTGTGTACCTGGTGCTTAATTTTTGAGTTTCCTCCTTTAGAATTATTTCTGAACTGATTGTTAAGATTGTCGGAGTATGGTCAGAGGAAAGATCAGTGGATGATTGTACATGTAGGTAGCTTTGTCTGATATCTTTACATATATAAAAGTCGAGGAGGCCTGGCGTTTTGTTTGGATCTGCAGGCCAGTATGTAGGTTCGCCAGTGGAAATACACTCCATATTCTGTTGTATGTATTTGTAAAGCTGTCGCCCGCGTGGTAGAGTTAGAACCTCAGAAGCAGTGCTTGGCGTTCCAGTCCCCACCCGTTATGTATCTTGTACCAAGTGTCGAAAAGAACTCGTGAAACTTGTAACGGGGTTACTTTCGCGAGCGCGCGGATATCTCGGTCGGGATCAGGGCTCGTGAAAGGTGAGACACACGAAAGCTTAGGATGCAATTTAGCTTATTTATTCCTCTCTTTCGGAGATGGTCTAGGTACAATGTGTTTCGGGTATTAGCGCGCGGCGGATAATGCAACACGTTCGGTGCAGGTTGCGTGCGGTTATTCGGTGCGCATGGTTCGATGTATCGAACCGCTTAATATTCGGCGACGTATGGCGAGACCGTGTTTATTTTGACGGCGCGGGAAACGCGCAAGACATCGGGCGCGGTCGGTCGATGCGTGTACGGCAAGGCCGTGTTTGTTTTGACGGCGCGCGAAATACGCAAGAAATCGGGCGCGGTCGATCGGCGCGTGTACAGCAAGGCCGTGTTTATTTCGTCGGTGCGTGGAATTCTATCGGGTGATACGATTATGTATTTCGTTGCGATTATAATCGCTCACGGTAAAACCGTGACGATGTGCTCGCGTATTCGAATCTGCGTATTCCCAGGTATGCGGGGGGATGCGACCGGAGATCGAGAATCCTCGATCGGGCGGAGAACTCTCCGTCCCTTGCTTCCGTACGCGGACAGAGGATTGCTATCGGGCGTCGAGAAGTCTCGACGGAGCGGCGAACTCGCCGGCCCACGGTCCGTTTAGCGGTAGCGGTCGGATGTTAGACCGAATCTTAGATAGCGGCGAACTCTCCGCTATCGTTTGACGAGGTCGGATTTAGGTAGGAGTTCGCAGGCGGCGAGGAGGCCGAGAATGCTCGGCGGAGACTGCGTACGCGTCAATCTCACTTTCCTTCGTTCGTATGCGGTTTTTCAGGATCGGTTGTGGTATCGGCTCGGAGCGTACTGCTCGAGAGGATTTCAGGAATCGTTCTGGTAATGAGATGCCGAAATGCTGCCTTTTTATACCCGAGCGGTAATCGCGTCGTTCGCCCCCGGGTGGGAATAACGACGCGTTGTTTTCGGCGGGTAATTATTACGGTAAACGCGTAGCTTCCCCTGGGCGAAACGACGCGGCGTTTCGGCGGGTGACGCTCGGGATCTTCCGGCAGCACTCGGCTGTGCTCGGTTTTCCCGTATAATGGCGTAACGGCGGCCGTATAACGGCCATACGGTTGTTCGCTTATTTGTTTAAAAATGGGCGCTCGGCGCCTCTGCCCCTGCCCGGCTGGTGTTCGCCGGGCGGCAGACTTCCGGCGGTCTACTGCCGGGTAACGATGGGGGGTGCATCGTTACAAACTTATCTGATGTTATAGTATGTCTCGGAGGATAATATATGGCAGATATGTGAAGCGGGCCATTTGGGCCAGCAATGGCTACAGTTGTTGCCTGGAGAAAATCCTTTTCGAATTTTGAGAGTTTATTGCTTTATTTTATTTTTAACTAGGATTCCAGTACCACCGTGGGCGTTGTCCGATGGATGATTTGTAAAGTAACAATTGTAGTCTTTCATTGAAAAATATGATTTTTCCGTTAATCTTGTTTTTGCTATTAACATTATATCAATGTCGTTGGTCTTTAAGTATGCTTCAAGCTCGTGTCTATGTTCTATTAATCCGTTGGCATTCCATTGTGAAATTCTTAAATTATGAATCATTTTTGAGCATGAAAAATGTGACTGATAAGCTGGATCATTCGATCCATAGTTCTCTCGAGTAGACGTTCTACTAGGTTTTCAAATCGCTCGAACATTGTATTCGTTATTGAAATGAGGTCTGTCGTGTTTACAGTATTTGTAGATGCGCTAGGTTCTTCTTTTTGTTTAACAATTTCAGCGTAGGTAGCTTTTTTAGGCTGAAATATGCTAGTTTGTTTTGTTTTTGGCGAAAATAGTTCCGGGGCCGTGTTGGTTGGCCGTTTCTGCTCTTCTTGCTTTTTTGGTAGTTTCTGTCGTAGCGGCTGTAATATCTGCGACCGATACTCTTTGTATTTACCGCAGCCTTTGTAACTCGCGGGGTGATTACCTGGCAGTTACAAAGGCAGTTAGCACATATAGCTGGTACTTGTGTTGATTTTTTGCACATGTTACTTAGATGTTCTTCTCCGCATTTTACGCATCTATAAGATCTTCCGCATTAATTTCTGGTGTATCCAAAACACTGACACCTTTTGCATTGAGTGATTTCCCTCTTCTTGTATTGGACTTCAAATTTGACTACTTGATTGCTCAGGCGTTTTAAACTAAATATTTCCTTGTTATTTGCTTTAAGTTCTAGATCTAAATAAAATAGAGGTAGTGTTTCTTTAGTACTTCTGTGGAGTATGTTAGTTATATTTCTTATCTCGTGTCCGACAATTCGAATTTTATTTCGTTTAAATCTGCTGAATGGTGGACTCCTCTCATGACGATGCGGTAGGCGCGTTCATGCTTCAGCAAGTATGTATAGTGGCTAATATTATTTTCTATAAATCTTTTTCTTATGATTTTGTATGTTTCGACATCAGCTGGCATTAGTTTAACAATATGACCGGATTTCATCGTTGATAGAATATATTTGGTTTGGTCATTGTTGACTAACGTTTTGAGTATCTTGTTTAGTTCTTCGATTTGAATTACTCCAGTAACGAAGATAGGTTCGGGTTTAGGTGGTTTGAAAAGTTTCTGTTCATTATTTGTAGTAGTATTTGAGGCTTCTCCATTTACTTCATACAAAACTTATTGGTATTCGGTATAAGATTTGTTTGGGCTGCTTGGCAAGGTCGTTTGTATTTTGAGAACTATTTTCGCCTCGTTTTCTTTTTTGCTGGGGTTTGTCAAATTGCCATTTAGTATTTGTATCCAAGTAGCATTCTTGTACCTGGTGGTTGCTCCCTTCGGCTGATGATGTTATGTTTGAGTTGATGGTGCTTAAAGAGTTGCTCCTTGGTCGAAAGTTGTTGGTAAACATGTTTTTATGAAATGTTTGTTGAATGAATTTACTTTGATCCATACTTATTCCCACGAGTTGGGACGAATTGATCGGTCATCCATAGGGTGACGCCCATTCCCATGCGAAAGGTTCAATATATCGGCGGTTCGCCCGGTTCGCCGAGGTCGGTCGCTATTAGCTGGTTGACTCGCCAGCCATACATCCCCTTGGCGCGATACCTCACCGTGGGATTGGGGTAATTGTTTTATGGAGGTTTACTTCTTCGAGATCCGGGAGGCTAAGCCAAGATCACCGCTCCCGCGAAACATGACCACGAGATTACGGTTTGTTCTTTTAGTCGCCTCTTACGACAAGCAGAACTTACCTTGGGATTATTCTTTATGCACCTGATTCCCACACGGGGCGTTACTATATACTGTATTTTAAAGTTTATTGGCAATTGCGGGAGTTACGTCGATAGGCCTCATACCGATAGTGCGATATTTTCATGCATTGTACTCTCCAACGAGTCGAGATAACTTTGTACGTTCAACGTGAAGTACTTCCACATAGAGTTCTTGAGCGTGCGATTAAATCGCTCGACGATCGACACTTTCATCACCGAATACGTCGAATAATGATTCACTCCGTACTTTTCCGTGAACTTTCCCACTTTAGCGTTGTAGAATTCCTTTCCTTTGCCCGTCTGCAAATTTTTCAGACATCGCTTAGAGTTTTGCATTATCTTAGATAACACTCGAGCAACCTCGTTAGCGCTTTTGATCTTAAGCGGTACAGCCTACGCGTATTTACTTAACGCGTTGATAATGGTGAATATGTAGTTGTGACCTTTGTCTCGCGTAAGGACGCATCTCGATCACATCCGCTTGCCATAGGTCATCGTACTAGCACATCGCGACGCGACGACGTGGGAAGTTTCTTCTCGCGGGCGCGTGTAATTCCTCCACCAGTCTTCGTTTTTCGATGCTCATTTTACCGCGCGCGACGCCGCGATTTTTTCCAAATTTATTCGCTTTATTGCCTCTCGATAACGAATCAATTGTTCTAATTCGAGTGTCATCGCTCTTCTCGCGACTCTCCGTTAGTTCCGTCACTCTCTTCGATAGCTGAACTCTATTCGGCAACTATAGCTAATTACTGAAATTAGCTGAGAAAATATGTTATAAAAATATAAATAATGTAATAAGAACAGAGTTAAAACTGAATTTATATACCACAGATTACACATATAAAAATAATATATATCTTTCATTTTACACAGTGGGCATTTAAAAAAAATAGGGAATACTTCTCGATCCTATTTCAGCAATGTCTTATTTAAAACTACAATTTTAAAACTATGATAATATAAATACATATTTATAAATTTGTCCATATATTTTTTATCCCTCCATAGTAAACCAATTTTAAAGTTAACTCTCCAAATTTTTTTATTTAATTGTTTGCATCATTTTTTATTATTTTAATGAGAAAGAAATACCGCCGAATCTAATGTCACCTAACAGCGCCGTGTTAAAAGATCTCGAAATTTGGCGCGTTGTCTGACAACGCGCACGGCACCACACGAACTCCAATCGGAGAGTGTCCCGCCAAAGGAGCGCCGCGAATCACGTAAGGGCCCGCGGCATCGATAATACTATCGATGCGGGCCACGCAGCGGTCACCCGAGAGAGCCAGAAATCTCAATAACAACGTTCAATTTTACTAAATCATCGAAAACAACGGTAGGCTCGATCTTTTGAGAAAAACACGCGGAAAGTTCTAGAACTATCCAAAGAACGATAGTATAAAAGCTCTCTCGGAGAACCGCCGGGCGCACTCGATCGTGAACTCCATCCGTGACAGTGTGTGATCTCTTATCTAAAAAAATCGAATCTTCGAGAAGAAAAGTCGCTCGCTTTTCCGTTCGTACGGCCGCTTACGAGACGTGAAGTTTTCGATTACGTTCAAGCTAGATTTTCGTCGCTCGCGATTAATCTATCGCTACTTCAATCAAGCCGATTGTTCCGTCGCTCGCGAAATCGCGCCTCCCTTCTGTTGCTCGCGGAAGTGCATCGTTTATTCCATCTCTCGCGGAATAGCGGTTTTGCGCCGTCGCCCGCGGTAACAAGTTTGCTGAAAGGGATCTTGTACTATTTTTATTGACGAAGACTTGTAGGCTCATTTATTTTACGAAATGAAGACACTGTTATGTTTATCGATTCTCTCGAGCTATTTCGAACTCGATTCCCGCAATCCTTCGTCCATTCGCACACATAAAACTGGTAGCTGTAGTTGCCGAATAGAGTTCAGCTATTTCTCTCTCAGCTGTACTTTTGGAAATATTTTTACCAAAAATATGTATTCAATATTATATTAAGTAAAGTATTTGCGCTTTTTTCCGGTTTAACGTCAAAAATTATTTAGTACCTCTAGTGTCAAGGCCACTTTAGACGATCTATAATTCATGACGAAATAAGGATATAATTCTATTTATAATTTTTATTTAATTTTGATTATTTTGCAATTAATTTATAAATGTACTCACAATTTTTCGGATGTTCTTTAATATATACTTTTCATATATAATTTTGTCCAAAATTCTGTCGTAAATTGTAAATCGTATAAAGTTACCTTGAAACTAACATTCTCAATATATAACTTTTCTTTATCTATGTTCTGTCCTTTATATTCTTCTATATTTTATATCTATCCTTTCTATCTATCTTCTGTTCTATCTACATTCTTTGGAAATATAAAATATTGTTTTCTTTAATATTATATTAAAATTATTATATATAATATATATTATTATATATGATTTTTATATCTAATGTAATATTAAAGAAAACATTTTCTTACATTTCCTCTTGACGGAAGAAACCATTACCTTCTCGAGGTTTCCGTTGAACAACAACATGTACGTTGTTCATTTATAAAATTGGCTTATATTAATATTTGATTGATTAATACGGTAGAATACTTTATATTATTGAAAAAATAATGCTTTTCTTCTTTTATTTTACTACATATATATATTTATTATTATTAACAAAGTAAAAACTATACTATTAGAATAATTTATCCAAAGCAACATATAATTTAATTTTGTATTTTATGTTTTTCGTGCTAACAATAAGTTATCTTTTTAATCAACAACAGATCTTTTTCAATGTTACTAATATGATTTTTTGGGAAAAAGGCGTACACGTTGGCCAAGAGTGGATTTTTATCATTTATATTCTTTCTATTCTTTATTTCTTTAATTAATTTACATCTTTTATATATATAGAATAAATTATAATGTAATTATAAGGTTTATTTTATTAGTAATTTTTATGTGTTTACGCGAGATCTAATAGACGAGCCAAGCCGCGCTAACATATGATTCTCGAGAATCTCGAGAAAGCGTCAGCTATAGCTGACTGAACGACTGAAAGAAAGAAAGAGATATCAGATTGTATGTCTGCGCTCGTCTACTGCCCGAAGCTAGCCGAGCGCCGAGCGCACACGTACACGGCTTTTTCCTTGTGTGCGTTATCCCTTCCCACGCTACGGCAACGGGCAGAGTCTCAAAACTGGCATCCCTGTTTGGGAGTGCCTCGCTAGGTCGGAGTTGGAAAATGTGAAATAACCGATATCTCCCATTGGTGTCAAGAGATTCTCTCGAAGCGTACACCGTGCGGGCTCTCCAGCAGACTTATTAATGCGTTCGTCTTACCGCAATTAGAAAGACCGCAGCGAATAGGGTTTGGTAACAGGCGACCGTATCTGCGCATCTCCGCGTCGTCCGACGGTCGCGTTCTACCATCAAGATTCGGCACTCTTATCGCAATCGGTTACCGCACGAAGCGCATTCCTCTCAATCGTCGCGCAAAGCGAGGCAAGGCTTTTTATTTATATATGAGTCAATCGCGCAGTAGCGAATCGCGCGTGGTAGATCGATGTTTATTTTATTGCTAGATAGCGATGATATTCTCGAGCTTACCGTCGAGCAATTGCGGTTTATCCCAAAGATAATCTTGCTACAATACTTTGGTCGCTACGTGGAACAATTGTGGGAGAGACAGCCCGAACATATAAAAGCGGATCCTAAAGTGCGGCGCTACCGTCGCTATCTGGAACATTACAATTGTCCCTGGTAACGAACGCACATCGACGGCCCGGCACTCTTAAGGATTGCAACGAATGCAATTCGCGAAGCGGCAGAATAGCGTAACCGGTGATATTAGCGGTACCGGCTTCTTAAACAGAGCGATAAACGCGCTCCTTTTCGAATTGCACATACCCGGCTATCAGTTTTGCGGAGCAGGTACCCGTTTTGCGAAACGACTCGCGCAAGGCGATCAAGGTATCAATCCATTTAACGCGGCCTGCTGTGAGCACGACATCGCATACTAGCGAAGCGACGACCGATCGATATATCGCTAACCGAGCTCTCGTCGAGAAAATGCACAAGCGTATCGCGGCGAGAGATTCAACTCTCGGCGAGAGAGCCGCCGCAACAGCCATGGCGGCCATGAAAGCGAAGACAAAACTTGAAATTTGTTGACCGCGAGAACCAAGAGGAAAAGATAACTTCTACGAGGAAACGAACGCTTCCTGTAACAAAACGCGGCGGTTTCTTGCTCGTACTACCGTTATTGGGAGCTCTCGGTTCCTTGGCTGGAAGAGCAGCAGGAATCATAAAGGCTGTGAACGATCGTAAAGCCGCGCGACAACAGCTAGAGGAGCTGCAGGGTCACGATCGCGCGATGGAAGGTCGCGGTTTGTATCTCGTACCATACAAACGTGGAAGAGGAAGAATTAAAAGACTTCGTGGAAACAAACGCTAGGGATCCTCCCATCCATAGATGTAACGACGAACGAACAATTGAATCGCGCGGCGATACTCTCGCGCGTGCCTCACTTCAGAGGCGTATTTATGCGCAATGCGCTTCTGCCGCGAGTGCGCTATAATGAGAGCAATATTGTGAATTTGGATGACGCATTAGGACCGGGTACTCATTGGGTACTCATTGGGTAGCGTACGCGAAAAAGGCAACGACGCCATCTATTACGACGGTTTTGGCAATTTTCGTCCGCCGCGCGAACTCGAACATTATCTTGGGCGTGATACGAACATCCGATACAATCGTCATTCTCAGCAGACGCGTAATCAGAGTATCTGTGGACAATTGCCTGCGATTTCTTCGGAGAATCGATTGGAATAATTTTCGACTATAACATCAGCTATTGTTCATCGATCGAGTGCAGTCGATCAGGTGCAGTCGATCACGGTTCGTCCACTCTTACCGATCATATCGCTGACTCTCACATTATCTGAACGAAGTAGTGTTCTCACGTCAAGCTACTTTCCGCCCATAGATTTAAGTGATGATGATTACGAATTACGTCTTACTAATTTCGAGACTTACAATACGATACCAAATGTAAATTCTATGAATAATAAATTTTACTTCGACGATAAGGTTATCGTAATTCCTGTCAGATCTTACGAGTTAAGCGCTATAAGCGCGTATCTGAGAGCCGCGATTCGTCGACAACGACGAGCAAAAGAAAAAAAGCGAAAGGAGGGGGGGGGGTGAAAAACGAAAAACGAGCGATGATGACAACGATAACGATGATGACGGTGAAGATTATTATATATACAACGTCGACGACTACGAGTACGAGAACAATGAAGACGATAAAGATGAACATTCCATAGAGCTTCGCAGTAATGATAACACCATGAAAAGCGAGATCAAGTACGTGTATCGAGTAAATTTTACAAAACCCGACAACATCGCTTCGCTGTTGGGTTTTTCATTGTCTCATATACTACAACCGAATAAATGGTACGCGTCTGACAAACCGGTAAATATTATGGTCGTTAACATTATTCGCGTAGAATGCAACATCACAACGGGAGCGTATTGCAATGACAAATCCGCACATACGATACACGAATTCGCGCCCAACGTTCCACCTGGATATAAAGTTTCGGAGATCCCGGCGCAGATCATTTATATCCCAGTCATCGCGCGGACCATTACTGACATAAACTCAAGAGCTGAGGTTTCGCTCAGCTCTGCCGGGTTTCGCCGGCTCCTGTCACGAATCCCAGGCTGTTTCACTTAGCTCTGCCGGGTTTCGCCGGCTCCTAACACCAGTCCGGGCTAAAGTTTCGATGCCGGTTTTCCGTTGCCAAGGCAGCATCCGACGTGACACTCGGTCCTGCCTGCAATATCTAGTCACCCAGCCTGACACTAGTTCGTAAGCCGTCTGTGAATACCGCACCGTAGGAATAAGTCGCTAGCATAGTATATGCGCCGTACCTAGTAAGCCGTAGTAGTTAAGCCCTAGTCCGTAAGCTAGTAGTAAGCCCGCTAGTCGTAACAGCGCCGTAGTAGTACACCCGCTAGTCGTCAACGCGCCGTAGTGAGTAAGCTAGTCGTAAGCCCGCTTGTAGTATACGCGCCGTAGCAAGTAAGTCTTTGCTAAGCCGTGCCGTCCGAGTCACGTAGCGCCGCCTGCACGCGCCGATTGCTTTGCATGCCGCTCCGCGCCTTAGAGCCAGCTCGCCGCCTACCGCACGCTGATCAACAACCGGTGCTTGGCCCTGTACGCCACTCCGCTTGTATACTCTATCTCAGTGGTGGGATTTAGTTGCAACTTTCGGCCGGATTTCTTGACTCACGCCCAGTGATGCCAGTTTCGAGACACGGCCACAGCCACAGCGTGTGAAGGGGATAACTCACACAAGCGTGAACCGTGTACATGTAATGCGCAGAACGCTCTGACAGTAAGTGCGGATCCTATTAAGAAATGACCGGAGGTTAGACACTCGTAGCCCTCAAGCGTATCGGAGAGGGGCGCAATCGGCCTAGAGTTTAGACACGCTTCGATTCGGCATAATAACGTCGAGAATTCTTCGAATGTTAGCATATGATTACCTAACACGCGGCGCAGATGAGTTTTTACGCTCCGTACGCCCGCCTCCCACAATCCGCCGAAGTGCGGGGCAGAGGGGGGAATAAAATTCCACGACACTTTATCGGAGGCCGTCAGATTCAAGAAGTTCGGATCTCGTATTGCTAATCGGTACGCGATGGTCAACTCTCGGTCCGCTCCGATGAATGTAGTCCAGTGATGCCAGAATGGCCATGCTAGCAACACGCAACCGTAGTGGAGGGGATGATGCACACAAGCGCAAACCGCGTACGTGTGAGCTCGGCGCTTCGGCTGGCTTCGGATAGCAGAAGAGGACAGATATACTGTTTTCTGTCTCTCTCCTTCTTATCGAGTCGGCACGAAGACCGGGCGGTACGCGATCGCTTCTCGACTTTCGCTTCTTGCTATGCCTTAAATGTTTTTTTCAGCCTTTTCGTATGAGATATATTATTTATTATATATCTATTATATAATATATTTATGATTAAGATACGTATATAAATTACTTAAAGTTTTTAATCCACGTAAAAATGCATTTTAAATCGATGATTTGAAAGAAGGAATATCCGTGTGGAGACAACAAAAGGAAAAATCATACATTTTGTTACGTCCTGGCGATTCCACGATTCCTTCCTTCCGCGAAGTGTCGGCAACGATCGTCGATTGGTGAGACAAACGAACCGCTCAGTAAACAGACCAACGTAAAAGATCGATGATAAAAATATGCCGGTCTCCTCAAGGTAATATAAAATTTTCTAACGAAATACCCAGCAAACACAGCTGCATCTATAAAATTTTCCAACAAATATTCAATAAACACAGCTGCACCAATAACAATAAAATTATTATAGAAGAATAGGATCTTTTTTTTCTAATCTGAACACGTGCAAGGAATCTTTGAACGAATATCGAACTCACCAATGGACGATCACTACGAGTAAAACGTAAAAAGTAGGAGAAACACCCCGCCTAACGAAGACACTGGCACATTTTTAATTTGCTAAGATTGAAAAATCCCCACTTCTGCGCAAATTCAATTCGTCGAAGTTTGGAAGATTCCCACTCTTAGAATTAGAATACGCCCCAAAAAGAAAATTATAAAAAGAGAACTCGCGAACACATCACCCTCTCTTATTTTGCAACTCTCAATCCGAGTACTCTTGCTCCGTGTTGTGACTCGCGAGTTAGTTGGGAAAACCAGTGTCTTCCACCGGCGTCTCACCACCATTTGCATTCATCAACCGAAGGTCCGAACGCACCACGAGACTAGTCTTTCATCATTATCGAATCAACAGCAAAAAGTAAGCCTCAACTATTCAATTATTACGTATATACGCGACTGAAGTCTTATTATTTACACTGGTTTCGTAGTGAGAACCAGATCTGGAAAAATATATATATATCGGCCCATGAACGTAGTCCATCGCAGGACTCGGAAGGCGTTGACGCGACCGTTCGCGATTCTCATCGTCAAATTAAAAAGATTTAGGAGTAAGGCTGACTCACATCACCCAAACTCACAAGCCAGCACAGTCATAACCTCCCCCCTTTCCCCTTACTATTTCTCTCCCAGCTACTCCCCAGTTTATTCCCCCGAACCGCCTTCTTCCCCGAGATCATTCTCTTCATTATCCACCGTCCTTTTGCACAATTCACCCCCATCTTCCTTGCAGTGTTCAGAAGCAGAATTCCTAAAAGCCATAGACGAGTTCTGCGACGAACTACCTGATTTAGAATCACTTTCGTCCTATCAAGACTAAATTGAATTAAATTCAAATCTCCTTTCACTCTCTCTCCATAATCCTTACTTCCTACCTCACTCACACACGCACACATGTCTTGTTTTTTTTTTTATTAAGTAAATCATATTGTATTAACCAGTCAGAACATAAATATTAACGATAAAATCTTTCCCTGGTATTCTGACTGATGACCTCCGTATCAATGTAACACCCACGAACTAACACACACACTCACACACATTCAGACGAAAACTAATATTATATTTTTATTTTTTCTTTCTTATATAATCATGTATACCACATTCATTTTAAAATTGAATAAATTTATATTTGTTAATTAAATAACTCTTTATTAACCCCCGCTCATTTCCAGTAGAAAGATCGCACTTGGTCCCATCCCGCGTAAAAGAGATTAAATTTTCTGACCGAAAAGGGACCGCCGAGCGAACTTCCGAAAACAGTGTAATAGCGACTCAGTCGTTTACCTGCTTTTCGGAACTGTCAGTTCGTTCGACCCGATATCAAACGCCACGAGGCGTTTGACTTCGGGATAAATAAAGGTAGTTGTTTGCGCCCTTCCGTCGACTCATCCTTCCCCGAGTCTGGACGTAACATACTGCTCTTTAAATTTTGGGGGCTCGTCCGGGATTGTAATGTGCGATCTTTTAAACTGGAATGAGTAAAGGGACAAGAGGTACAGCTGATAAAGACGAAGTAGAACGAAATTTTCAGCTTGCTCAGGAAACATACAATCGAACAAAATCTAACCAATCAGAAATACATCACACTTCCACTCCTAATAAAACCACTAAAAACATTAATTTTTCATTAGACGAAACGGTAATTGAAAAAGATTTCGAAAAAAAGTTTAGCGAAACAGCGGCCGAGTCTCATTTCGCCGATTCCTGCGATAAGACTATTATACCTGAATTTAATAAATCCGAAAAAAAGAAAGACACGTGCGGTACCGGCAGCAACATGACTCAAAATAATCCTTTCGCTATTTTGAAATACGCGGTCGAAGCCATCCCTTATTTTGACGGTCAAAATATTCCATTAAATTATTTTATCGAGGGATGTGAAGAAGCGAAATCTATGTTGCCTAGTGAGGCTGAATCACAGTTTACCAAAATAATAAGAACCAGGATAATAGGGGAGGCTCGCCGAACTATACAAGGTCAAGATTTTGATAGCGTTTCTCAATTAACTAAATATTTAAAACAAATTTATGGACCAGCAAAAAACTTTTATCAATTACAAGGGGAATTGGGTTCTATATATCAAAAGGGTGATGAAGATGTAATTACTTATGCAAATAGAGTAAAGATTCTTGGAAAACAAATTTTAGAAACATATAGAAGTTCGGGAAACGTGTCGTCTGACCAAAATATTAAAGCATCATTAGAAAAGGACATGTGCAAGTGTTTTATTAGAGGATTAAAACCAGAGATTGAACAACGAGTTGCAAGAAATTTATTAAATGTACAAGAAACTGCAGCCGACGCTATAAGGATAGAGAGAGAGCTCCGAGCAATGACAAATTTACGACAGGGAATAGATAGCATTTCAGGTAGACAGAAAAGTAACAATCTAAAAGAAATTTGTCAAATCTGTTATAAGGAAGGGCACGTAGGCAGTAACTGCAAGAAATATTTACAAACATCTCACCAAATTAATAACCAGATTGATTTAGGAACCGCGATATTAGTATGTCAAATTTGTAAAAAACGTGGGCATGGAGCAGAGAAATGCCGCTTTCGCGATCCACAACAACGCCGACCGGTAAACGTAGTTCAAGGGAAAATAATAACTTGTCAATTATGCTTAAAATCCGGTCATGATGCAAAATCTTGCCGACAGAATAATACAACTAATAACAATAAAAACTCGGTAATTTGCCAATGGTGCGAAAGATCCGGCCATTCTGCAAATAATTGCTGGAAGAAACAGAACGAACAACGTTATGCGGGAAATAAAACTCGCGTAACTTGTCAAATTTGCAACAACTTCGGACACATTGCTAAAGATTGTCGATCAAAACTAAACCAGCAAACGGGATCCAGGAATTCTTTGCCGCTATTGCAAGGAGCAAGGTCATCTTCTCGAAAATTGTCAATTACGCCATGCCAGTAACTTTCGAAAAAAAGAAAATAATCAGGGAAACTACAACGGTCCCTCGACGTCGAGTGCACAACAGGGGTCCGAACGAGAGCCGCACCCGTCCAAAACTCAAGTAGCCAAGTAGACAAAGACAGAACTATCATAAGGCCCGTGACTGTAAATCTCGACAAACATAGTCGCGTGCCTACCGTTCAAATTAACATCGATAACTTAGCTACTCGTATAACTTTTATGCTAGACACGGGATCTGGACCTAATATAATTAAAGAAAATCTAATTCCCGAAGAAATAAATATTAATTACACTAATATCCTCAAATTGAATGGCATAAATAATTATCCTGTGTACACCTTAGGTGAAATTACATTAACTCTTTTTGAAATACCGGTTATATTTCATATTGTATCTAACGATTTTCCAATTTCACAATCCGGCATATTAGGAAACGATTTCTTTAAACAAACTTCATCGAAAATAGATTATGCACAAGGGCATTTGGATGTCTCCGGAATCAACATACCTTTCTTATCACCTGAAGCCATTATAGTAGCTCCGCGATCCGAATCATTATTTTATGTAAGAATAGAAAATCCAGAACTAAAAGTAGGATATATACCGAGACTAAAGGTGGCATATGGAATTTATTTGGGAGACACCATCGTGGAGAACATTGCCGGAAAGGCATATTTAAACGTTATAAGTACTTTAGATGAAGAGGCGAAAGTACATGTTCCGACTTTGCGCCTAAAACCATTGGGCGAACTCTTAGACGATCATAATTCTAATAACGAGACTGTAAGCAGCTCAAAAGAACCAATCAATAAGAAAAAAGAAACTACTTACGAATTTGACGATTATGAAAATGGTATGAATATTGAAAATCAAGGTGAAAATGTAGATGAAGAAAATATTATTATCGAAGAAATCAATTATGAAGACGAAGAAAAAACTTTAAATAAAGAAGAAAATAAAAATAAGAATAAAATTAAAAATGAAGACGAGATAAAAAATAAAACTGAGAGGAAAAATAAAAAATCAGACGATTCAAAAATTCTTGGAGAAGGAAATTACCAAACCTCTCCTGAAAATCTAATAAATCCAACCATTCCTGGAGGGGGAAGTTACCAAACCTCTCCTAAAAATTTAATTAATTTAAAAACCCTCAAAGAGAGAAATTATCAATCCTCTCAAGAAGGGAATAATTCTAGGATTTCGGAGGGAAATTTCCAAACCTTGTCAGAAAATCCTAGCTCCGTCGATTGCGAGGAGGAAAATTATCAAACCTCACTACGTATTTCGGCAAAATCTCATTCCAAAAAAGGGAGAAGTCCTTTATCCTCCCTGGATATCAAATTTCCTAAGGTTGGATTATTTAAAGAAGAAAATGATAATGAATTAAAAATCTCTCATGTTACAATAAAAGACCTCTTTGAAGAGGCTCAAAAATATAATTTAAATATTAAAAATTCGAATCTACGAAATATGAAAAATAAAAATAAACCGTCTTCAAAAATTCTTATATCCTTGTTGAATAAATCTCAAGAAATTTTAGAAAAATTTATGCGGAAACGCAAAACAAGATATAAAAGAAAACAAGAAGTTGAAAATTATAATTTGCATAATTGTCTAACAATCTCCGAGGAAAAGGGAAAGAATCGACCCGTCGAAATCATAGAATCATTGCGATTAGAACATTTAAATGAAACAGAAAGAAAAAGTATTATAAAATTAATAACGGACAGTCAAGATAGATTTCATATTCCTGGAGAAAAATTAACCGCAACTCACGTCTTACAACATCGAATACCTACTACAGATGACCAACCAATAAACACTCGCCAGTATCGATTTCCGCAAATTCATAAAGAAGAAATAAACAAGCAGGTAGAAGAACTGTTAGAAGGAGGAATTGTAAAACACTCACAATCGCCATATAACACGCCTATATGGATTGTACCTAAGAAAGAAGATTCCAAAGGAAATAAACGATGGAGAATGGTATTAGATTTTCGCGCTTTAAATGATAAAACTATCGGAGATGCATATCCTTTACCAAATATCGTTGATATATTAGACCAATTAGAAGGAGCTCGATATTTTTCAGTATGCGATTTAGCATCTGGATCTCATCAAATAAAAATGAACCACGAAGATGGTCATAAAACAGCTTTCACTACTCCTTTTGGACATTACGAATTTGATCGAATGCCGTTCGGCCTAAAAAATGCTCCGGCTACTTTCCAGCGCCTAATGGACTTAGTATTAACTGGGTTACAAGGCAAAGAATTATTCGTTTATATGGACGATATTGTTATCTATGCAACGTCTTTAGAGGAACACGAAAGAAAATACAACGCTTTAATGGAACGTCTTCGAGAAGCTAATTTAAAATTACAGCCAGACAAATGCGAATTTTTGAAAACAGAAGTAACTTATCTGGGACATGTAATCAGTAAAGACGGAGTAAAACCAGATCCAAAAAAATTAGAAGCAGTACAACGGTTTCCAAGACCTAAAACACCTAAAAACATTAAACAATTTTTAGGACTTGCAGGATATTATAAGATAAAATAACCGACGATTTGCATAGCGATGAGGGAGAGATCGGAGAAATCGAAGAAAGAAATGATCCGCCTGATAAAATTTCTGACAGCGAAAAAGAAGACGAAGAGGAAAATGAACAAGATATTATTAACAAAAATTTAAAATCAAGGAAAACGAAACCTGCATTTATTGAAAATAGAATAATTCATGGTAATGTCATAGACTCTCGAGAATTATTATTTATACGAAAAGATAATATAGTATATTTCGTCGACACCCAGGGAAGACCTTTAGACTCAGGCTCACAAAAACTTTTCGAACGGAAAGAGCTTCCAAACCTGGGATCCCTTGTTCTAGGAAAGGTTAAGGCTATAAAACATAAAAATCATTATCATGTGGCTTTACCTGTCAGCGAAGAACAACGAGAAGGCCCTACAGCTACTCTTAAACAAATTGTTAAAATCTTAACAGACTTACGGAAAATAACCGAAGATTTAAAATTAGAAACATTTAGTATTGCAAAAACCGAGTTAATTAATAATGTTCCATGGAATGACGTCAAATCACATATACAATCAATATTCACTGATGCTCCTACTAAAGTTATTATTTGCCACGGACTAATTAAACATCCACCGAAAGATTTACGTTCCGTTATAATCAGTGAAATGCATTGCTTACCGACGGGAGGACACCGGGGAGTCACAAAAACTTATAACAGAATAAAACATAATTATTACTGGGAAAACTTGAAAGCAGATGTTCAACGGTATATACAGCAATGTTTACAATGTCAATTGAAAAAACTTGTACGAGTAAAAACGAAACAACCAATGATAATCACAGACACACCAGGATCTTCTTTTGATAAAGTAGCCATGGATATCGTAGGCCCTTTACCTAAAACTGAAAGGGGAAACGAATACATTCTAACATTACAAGACCAACTAACTAAATTTTGCATGGGAATACCATTACCGAATCAAACTTCCGAAACCATCGCAGAAGCTTTTGTAGATCGATTTATTTGCGTACTTGGAGCACCAAAAGCAATATTAACAGATCAAGGCAGAAATTTCCTTAGCGATCTAATAAAGAAAATTGCAAAATTATTTAAAATTCATAAGTTTCGCACAACAGCCTTCCATCCTCAATCAAACGGATCATTAGAAAGATCACATCACGCATTAGGCGAATATTTAAAACAATACGCGAATGAACAAAAACAATGGGATAGATGGATTAGCCTTGCCATGTTTAATTATAATACGAACGTACATGAAGCAACAAAGCATACTCCATATGAGCTGGTTTTTGGAAAGATAGCACGCATTCCATCGAACGTACTTCTACCTCCTGGGGATAAATTAGCAAATTATGATGAATAATTAATAAATCTTGTAACTCAACTTCACGCAATTCAGGGAAACGCACGCGATAATGTCATTCAGGCGAAAATTAGATCAAAAAATTATTACGATAGAAAAATCAACCCACAAACTTTTAAACCGGGAGATCAAGTATTTTTATTAAAAGGTCCAAAACCGGGTAAATTCGGAGATCAATATACTGGGCCTCACGAAGTTCTAGAGATTTTTAATAAAAATAACGTCAAAATTAGAATAAAGAAAAATAGCCGAGTTGTACATCCTAACCGTTTACGAATTTCATATATCAAACCTACCGATAAAGAATAATTATCAAAGAAATAATTATGTAAACTTTCAGATGGACCTCAACATTAAGCGACTAATTGCGATACTGGTAGTGCTAATAAAAATTTATCAAACTCTTGGAATAATAGGGTACGACTGCGGATCTCCTTCGGCAAACCTAACAACCTTATCTTTATTAACTATGGAAGAATGTGATATACCACCACAAAATGTCAAACGCGAACAAGCATATATACAATTACTCCAAATTAACGAGTTCGAGTCAGTGAAAGTAATACAGTGTAAAGTTGAAATCGACCGACTAATTAAGAAATGCGGAATGTTCTCTCACACCATGGATGTATACAATGGAAAATATTCATATATAGAAGAAATACCCCGTGATATATGCAGGCGAATGCACGATTACGGTACTTACCAAATGGGAAGTACTTACATAACTGGCTTAAAATCAAATCAAACCACAACACGTCCAATAACACTCGCCGGCAACGTAGACAATGACGGAGAGTGTATCGGAGGAGCGTATTCCGATCCCTATGGAACATGGACAGATGTAATCGTACTCGCAAGCGTAAGAATTACGCTACAAGATTATGTAGCAGATGTAAAAATAAACACTAATCGAGTGCAGCT
Organism: Formica selysi; assembly: GCA_009859135.1. Classification (NCBI taxonomy): domain Eukaryota; kingdom Metazoa; phylum Arthropoda; class Insecta; order Hymenoptera; family Formicidae; genus Formica; species Formica selysi. The sequence continues at coordinate 110,983 of WHNR01000114.1, read as the reverse complement.
CAGGTCCGGCGTAGCATGTAAATTTGGCTCCATACATTGTACAGATGTAGAGGGAGGGGATATGTACTGGGATCCCGTACCTACCGATACATGCAAACTCTATAACTTCGGTATATTATTCGAAGGATACGCGTACAAAATAGTTGATAACGATAAAGATCATCCTCAAACAGTTTACTCTTTAACCACAGAAGATACAATATTTGCATTGACTAGCAAAGGAAAATACAATACGTGTGGATATTCATTAATAACAACTGAACATCCTAAATTATTAATTTTTGAGACCGTACGCGGTACTACTGTCTTTAAAAAGCAATCCGGCATCTCAAATCTCGATATCTTTACCTATATGAATTCTAAATTCGTATACGTGGAGAAACATGTCCGCACTCAGATAAATGAACTTTACAGGAACTTATTATTACACCAATGTAAATTAGAAAAACGAATGTTGCATAATGCATTAGCCATAGCTACTCAAGCACCTGACATTTTTGCATATCACCTAATGAAGGGACCTGGATATATGGCCCTTTTAGCAGGGGAAGTAATTCACATAATCAAATGTGTACCAGTGGATGTAAAACTCGCAAGAACAAAGGAATGTTACGACCAATTACCGGTAATCCGAGAAAATCGAACACATTTCTTAACGCCTCAAACTCACATATTATTACAACAAGGAACGCAGACGACATGCAATCCATTTGCACCTGCCATGTACCTTTTAGGGGATTCATGGTACAAATTTATACCTAACCCGGTAGATACTTTATCACCAACGATTATGAAACCATTAACCAGGCCTACTTGGAAGTATATCAACCCTGGATCACTCACCACTAGTGGCATATATTCTGAAGGAGAATTAAAAGATCTCAGAGACCATATAATGTTTCCGGCCGAACGACCGTCAGTGCTCAACACCGTAGCGAGAGGAGTGATGGGAAGATCCACTTCTCTACAGGGGGGCTCCATTTCCAATTTACTGGACGAAGCATCAATGGAAAAGATAGCCGCTTCCGCTTGGAAAAAATTCTGGAATAAGTTCCTATTTTTCGGTAATATCAGCGCTGGACTACTCGGCATATATCTAATTGCAAGAGTTTCCAAGTTAATATTAGACACCATTGTGCATGGATATGCCTTACATACCGTGTACGGATGGTCAATATATTTACTTGGAGCGATCTGGGATTCTCTTACAAATCTTTTATTACATCTGGGAAGACGGAGGCGACCCGAAAGACCACAGCCAAATCCACCACCACCACCACCACCGCCAAGCGCACCACAGGAAGATAATAAAGCAATAAACCTCACTAAACAAGAAACCCATAGCGCCATGGAAATGAATGCGGTATATCCTCTACTACGACCGGAAGAAAACTCTACCTATACGTTAGAGATAAGAGAATAAAAAGAGAGAGAAAGAAAAATCAAATTTTATTTTTATTTTTTGTTCATTAATAATAATAATAATAATAGTAATAAAAAAAAATAAATTAAAAAATATATATATATATATACAATAAAAAAAGAGAGACGAAAATATTCAATCACTAAACGTCTTCTCCTCTCTTCCTCTCCATCAACCTAAACCAGTGGGACCCTCTTAAAACCTTTCCAATTATATCAAACTAGTCTTACCTATTTTTTAGAAAATGGAAATCCAGAACATCAATACCCACGAGTTAACCCGCGGACGATTGGAAGTATGGATAACTCGCGTAGAGTCCCCATTACTCTTCTGGGTCCAACTGAAAAACGGACAGAGAGACCTAGTAGAGCTCATCGAAGAGCTTAACTTCCGGATGGACCGACGAAGTCACTACCTCCACTGTTGGCCCGAAGACTTGAGGGAAGATGAACCGTGCACCATTCAAATAAAAAACATCTGGCAACGCGGTCTCATTATAAGAATAAACATAGCGACGTCCATGGTGAAAATATCTCTGAGGGACTGGGGCATGACAGTCTGGAAACCGATGGGCCAAGTATACTTTCTGGAGGACAGATTCCGGGAATTGTCATGGCAGAGCATCAAATGCGGCTTGGCGCAAACGGAACCCGTAGTAAGAAGAGCTACGGAATGGCCCGAAAAAACGCGACTGCTGTGCAAAATTCTGGGAGATCGCCAAGAGGGGTGGATACAGATTATTCATCCTCTGGGTGAAAGAGAAGCCATGGTAAAACTAATGATCTACAATGAGAATACCGAGGGGGCCCACAACCTGCGGGACTCATTAATCCAGCTGGGGCACGCGCGACTCATCCATGACGCCGCGATAGACGTATTTCCCCACTTGCAAAATGAGGGGGAACCTTTTATTTAACCACCTTTTTTTTTTACATAGACTAATTACACAAAAATACATATATAAAATTAAAAATATATATATCCTATAGTATTAACCCGTAGTAACCACACCAGTGCAAATTTGCACCACCTAAAATTTCTTGCTTCCGGATCTTTCTATCTGCGTTCTGTAACGGCCTACCCCCAGTACGACAAATATGTCATTACCCTAAGGTACTAACTTCACAGTGAACCGGCACCATTTTTTTTGAAACCGCTACAACAGCAGTACCAAAACTTTGAGGAGGTGCTTATTTGCACTAGTGTGGCAGCAGTGTGTGCAAAGTCGGTGCTCGACAAAATAATTAGTTTTGCTTTTTCGTATAATAAACGAGTGGAATTACATTGAATGTAAGTATTTAAACATATTTTGTTGTTTTTAACATAAAAATTTACAATTTTGTATAATTTTTTACATTTTTAATAAATTTCGGAGCAATAATATTTTTTTATAAAATCTTGATTATTTTTATTTTTCTATAAAAATAAATAATTGTTTACATTCAACAGTATTTTAGTCATTTTTTGAAAAAAATAAATACTTTTGTCTATTATAAACAAACCATTTACTGATTTTTTCACCTTTCAAATATACCATACTTTCAAACACCCCTAAAAAATCCTTAATATTCTATAATGTTTATAAAATATTTTTTTTTCCAAAATACAACATTTTAACTTTAATTTAAAAAAAAAAGCATTTATTTCTGTCAAATATAAAAAAATGGCGATTTTTTAGAAAAAAAACCGATTTTTTAAAAATTTGATTTTGATTTTGACGTTTTTTCACTATTACAAAATTATTTTTTGCATTCGAGACCATTACCATTGGATTCCTGGGGAATTTTTACCCCAAGAAACTCATATTATCAAAAATTTTTGGATTATTTATGCGCGAGTTATGGAACTTTAAAAATGCAAAATCCCAAATCGCACTAGTGTGGTTAGTACGTATACTGAATAGAAGTGTGGTTACTACGGGTTAATAATAATAGTAATTTACATATATACGTATACTATTGTAGTACTAATAATAATAATAATAATAATAAATGCTTTTAGCTGAAAAAAAAAGAAAAAAATATATATATATATTCACGGTAACAATAACTTCCTTCATTATAAAAAAAAAGGGAGAAAAAAAATTTTTTTTTATTTTTTTATTTTTACCATCATGCATATTTTATAATATCACCATATTCTATTTTTACATTAACTAACTAACAAAAACAAAACTATCTTCTCTGACACTTTAGAACAATATTACCTGACCAGTGATCGCAAAAAGGAGACGTCAACTAATATCAGCAAGCCAAAGAGAGAGATACATGCATGTATAACATGTCATAAAAAAAATTATTCCAGCATTTGTCGATCGACAAGTCAGCATTGCGTATCCATCAGCAAATCTATTTTCAACTCAGCATCCGGGAAAATAAGCCTGGACATTTTACTATGGGATCCAATATGATATCCCAATCAATGGCTAATTACTCACAGTAAACGAGAATTCAAGCCAAGCATCGAGAGCCTTCCTGACAAGCTGCACCTGCGTTGTCCGGAGGACAATGATAGGCAGAAGAAAAAATGGGAATAAGAAAGAAAACAATATTCTATCTCTCTCACGAGGCAATAAAACCTCAAGCCAAAGACCCAAAGTTATCAATATTGGTCAGGTAAACGCTATGACAGTTTCACTTTTTTTTAATGCCATAAAATGGGCACGCATAAGAAAAGATAGTTTTGTATTAGAATTATATATAAGAATATAATAATTAACTAAAAATGTAAAAGAAGGACGAAGGAAAGAAGGAAGGGATTTTGGTGGTCGCCTTCTCTTTCCTCCTTCTTAATAAGCAAATTAGCATGCAGAAAACTACATGCAATTTACAATACTTTAGTTATCCGCGAAAGGAAGGAATCCATTTCCTTTTTTCTGCAAATGTTGGATTTTTCCCCAACATTTGTCTAAGGCCGGGGGTGTTACGTCCTGGCGATTCCACGATTCCTTCCTTCCGTGAAGTGTGGGCAACGATCGTCGATTGGTGAGACAAACGAACCGCTCAGTAAACAGACCAACGTAAAAGATCGATGATAAAAATATGCCGATCTCCTCAAGGTAATATAAAATTTTCTAACGAAATACCCAGCAAACACAGCTGCATCTATAAAATTTTCCAACAAATATTCAATAAACACAGCTGCACCAATAACAATAAAATTATTATAGAAGAATAGGATCTTTTTTTTCTAATCTGAACACGTGCAAGGAATCTTTGAACGAATATCGAACTCACCAATGGACGATCACTACGAGTAAAACGTAAAAAGTAGGAGAAACACCCCGCCTAACGAAGACACTGGCACATTTTTAATTTGCTAAGATTGAAAAATCCCCACTTCTGCGCAAATTCAATTCGTCGAAGTTTGGAAGATTCCCACTCTTAGAATTAGAATACGCCCCAAAAAGAAAATTATAAAAAGAGAACTCGCGAACACATCACCCTCTCTTATTTTGCAACTCTCAATCCGAGTACTCTTGCTCCGTGTTGTGACTCGCGAGTTAGTTGGGAAAACCAGTGTCTTCCACCGGCGTCTCACCACCATTTGCATTCATCAACCGAAGGTCCGAACGCACCACGAGACTAGTCTTTCATCATTATCGAATCAACAGCAAAAAGTAAACCTCAACTATTCAATTATTACATATATACGCGACTGAAGTCTTATTATTTACACTGGTTTCGTAGTGAGAACCAGATCTGGAAAAATATATATATATCGGCCCATGAACGTAGTCCATCGCAGGACTCGGAAGGCGTTGACGCGACCGTTCGCGATTCTCATCGTCAAATTAAAAAGATTTAGGAGTAAGGCTGACTCACATCACCCAAACTCACAAGCCAGCACAGTCACAACCTCCCCCCTTTCCCCTTACTATTTCTCTCCCAGCTACTCCCCAGTTTATTCCCCCGAACCGCCTTCTTCCCCGAGATCATTCTCTTCATTATCCACCGTCCTTTTGCACAATTCACCCCCATCTTCCTTGCAGTGTTCAGAAGCAGAATTCCTAAAAGCCATAGACGAGTTCTGCGACGAACTACCTGATTTAGAATCACCTTCGTCCTATCAAGACTAAATTGAATTAAATTCAAATCTCCTTTCACTCTCTCTCCATAATCCTTACTTCCTACCTCACTCACACACGCACACATGTCTTGTTTTTTTTTTATTAAGTAAATCATATTGTATTAACCAGTCAGAACATAAATATTAACGATAAAATCTTTCCCTGGTATTCTGACTGATGACATCCGTATCAATGTAACACCCGCGAACTAACACACACACTCACACACATTCAGACGAAAACTAATATTATATTTTTATTTTTTCTTTCTTATATAATCATGTATACCACATTCATTTTAAAATTGAATAAATTTATATTTGTTAATTAAATAACTCTTTATTAACCCCCGCTCATTCCCAGTAGAAAGATCGCACTTGGTCCCATCCCGCGTAAAAGAGATTAAATTCTCTGACCGAAAAGGGACCGCCGAGCGAACTTCCGAAAACAGTGTAATAGCGGCTCAGTCGTTTACCTGCTTTTCGGAACTGTCAGTTCGTTCGACCCGATATCAAACGCCACGAGGCGTTTGACTTCGGGATAAATAAAGGTAGTTGTTGCGCCCTTCCGTCGACTCATCCTTCCCCGAGTCTGGACGTAACATTTTATTGTACGAAAAATGTATCGATTTTCCGACAAATGATTAAAAATAATGAAAAGTACTATAAGAAAGTTTAAATATTTAAAAAATATGTCATATAATAATATTTAACTTTAGTTTCTATACATATATATTTACAATATCGTTACGATACACAAACGTATATACGGACCACATATATACGTTTGTGTCGTTGTCAAACAATACTGAATGATGATTTTCCACATCACCTATATGAGGTACCATCAATGGCGCGTAAGATTTTTTTAACGTGGATCTTCGCCTGTAGCCATATCATACCACATTAGATTATATAATATGCTTTATTTTATATGAAGGAAAAAAGGATAAAGCAAAAAATTTTTTAAATAATTATTCCCCAATTATATCAGGTATATAAATATGAAACCGGAATTTTTGTATAGAAAATACACGTTTATTGTATGAAAATGATAAAAAATATTTTATTCGAAGTATTGCCCATTGCTAGCTATACATTTTTCCCATCTCTCTGACAATTTGTGGATGCCACGCCAAAAAAACTGTTGCTCCTTTGAGGCAAACCAGTCATCGAGCCATTTTCGTAAGAAGTGAAGTGCTGCTCAGCAAGTGCGTGTCCCATCGATGCAAATAAGTAGTAATCGGATGGAGCCAAGTCTGGTGAGTAAGCCGCATGCGAAAGTATTTCCCAACTAAACGCCTCAATCGTTTCCTTGACCGGTTTTGCTGTGTGTGATGGTGCATTATCATGAAGCAAAATCACTTTGTGTTGCCTTTTTTGATATTCTGGTCGTTTTTCACGCAAAGCTTGATTCAAATCGATCATTTGTTGTCGGTAGCGTTCAGTATTAACGGTTTCGCCAGGTTTTAGAAGCTCATAATAGATCACACCCTTCTGATCCCACCAAACACAGAGCATTGTCTTCCGTCCATAGCAATTTTTTTAACCACTCAAAGAACTGTGATTTACCAAGAGTATGCTCACCATAAGCTTCGACAAGCATTCGATGCGATTCTGCAGCAGTTTTCTTCAAATGGTAACAGAAAATCAATGCTGTCCGTAAATCGTAGTTTCCAGGCAGAAAATTCGACATGTTCAACACTATTAAAAACTATGCTGTTGTATGAAACTTGTATTGTTGTGAGTTGAAAATCTTTATCAGATATCAAAACAAGAAAATGGTGCCAATGACGCGGTTTGACGGTAACTACATTGACAGCTAGGGCCATCTATGGGCAAATTCCGGTTTCATATTTATATACCTGATATATTATTTTTTATTTTGTTTTATTTTTAATTAAAAATATAATTTTTTATTACTGTGGGACCACTACGGCCCCACGTATTTCTTCCTCGGCCGCCAGGGACGCCTCTTCCTCGGCCGCCAGGGACGCCTCTTCCCCGGCCGCCAGGGCCGCCCCTTCCTCGGCCACTACCTTTATTTTTTAATCCCCTGCCACCCCGCTGGTAATACCAGCGGGCGCGGGATCGGCCGCCTGCTCTTTTTGTATGTATGTCTGAAAAAATATACATATACAGATAAGTAATAAACAATGAATGATAATATAACTATGCATATTTATTAATATTTTAATGAAAAAGAATAAATAACAAAAATATACCATTTTCATCCATTTTTTCCGGCGGCGGCTGTGGCTGCAGCTCCTGCTGCTGCTCCTCCTGCTTCTTTTGCAAATATTGCAATTGTTGATGCAACAGTTATTGCCTCTCTTCTTGCAATTTTTGTTGATGCAACAACTGTTGCATTAACTGTTGCAAATTTGCAGCATCTCCATTTATTTCTTCTATAAAAATAAAATATATTATGTAAAAGAAAGGAGAAGATAAAAATTAAATATTAAACTTTCTTAAGAAATACAAATAATAATAATTCGATTTACTTACGGGACATGATGATTGTACGTTGTGTCACGGCAATGTTTCACAGCGAACTGAAGCACTCGGCATTATTTTATTTGTTTTGTACGCCGTGCATTTGTTTCATACACCGTGCATTTGTTTCGTACGCCGTGCATTTGTTTCATACGTTGTACTGCTATTGTTTCACGGCGCTTCTGTCAGATAATCTTGTTACTCTTTGCGAGTCAACGTATTTTTTTATACGTGTCTTGTAAAATCTTGGTTAGGTGGCCCAAGAAGCTGAAGCAATTGTGATTGTAAGTCCCGATTATTTCCAATATCTATATTTATTTCTATATTTAGATTAGAATGTCTTTATTGTTCCCCAAAGGGGTTACAAATATTTACATCTCTTAGCGCATCATATACATCTCCTTAATCTATCCTAACTTATACTATTTAAACTACTTAAACTAACTTATGCTATTCTTATTCTATCTTTCCTTCCTGCCTATACACACACACACGCTAAATTCCTAACCCATCTTAATCTATTTTGGACCTCCGCTTCCGGTTTTTAATACTTTACTTCACCTTCTCTCCTCTTTCCTTCCTTTCTCCTTCATTCTCTCTCATTCTTTCACTCCCTCTCTTCCTCCCATTCCCTCCCCTCTGCCCTATCCCCCCTTCTTCTCAATACTTCCTTCATCCATTCTTCCCCCTCCCCTTCCTCTCCTAATATTCTTTCCACCGCATCTTGCCAACTTTCCTCCCCCTCTCCTTCTCCTCTACCGCATCCCTCCCATACATGTTCCCATGTCTCTCTCTCTCTCTATAACACACCTACATACTTTTTTCTCTTCACTTTCCCAATATCTACTTTCCCTCATTTCATTACCTAGCCTAAATCTTGTCCTCCTTCCCCACCTCCTCTCCGACCAACCCTTTTTCAAATACTCTGGTATTCCCTCACTCTTTATTCTCTTGTACCATCTATTAAACCTCGACTCCTCTATTCTTTCTTTTCTCTCCTCCCTCTGTAACTCCTTGTCTTTCCTTTCCGCTTCCTCATACTCTATCATCCCTCCCTCTCCCTCTCTATTCCATGCCAATTCCTCTAGCCCTGTTTCTCTGAAATATCTCTCTCTGTCCTTCTCCCATTCCGAAACTCCTCTACCCTTTTCTGATCTTTTCTTGATTTCTTCCAAACACTCCTTCGCTAAACCCCCTCCTTTCCCTTCTTCTAGTCTTTTTTCGAAATTCCATGCTCTTCTTGCCGCCCTACTTCTAAGTTTATCTCTTTTTAATTCCTCCCTTACCATGTATCCTGGTGTTCTCCTGTCTACTCCTAGTAACCACTTTAAGAATCTTTCTTCTACCTTCTCTACTTTATCCCTTTCCTTTTAACCCCATACCTCTGCTCTATAACTTAACACTGTCCAAACTAATGCATCAAAAAGCCAGGTCTTCTTCCCTATATCTTTTCCAAATTTTCTCTTCCCTATACTCCATACTTGCCCCATAATTCCCACCGCCTTCCTTACCCTTCCTCGTCTTTTACATGACCGTCCTGTCTACCATTTGCTTGAAACACGTATCCTAAATATTTTATTTCTTTAACCTCCTCTATCCTCTTCCCTTTCCACATCCACTTTACTCTTTTTCTCCTACCCCCTCCCTTTCTAAATACCATTATCATTGTTTTCAATACGTTCACCTCCAGTCTCTTATTGTCCATGTATCTTTCAGTCCTTGCTAACATTGCCCTCATCTCATCTTCCTCTGCCGCTAACAGCACGATATCATCTGCGTATGCCATGGAGAACATCTTCCTCTCCCCCAACTTAACTCCACCCCATTTTCCCCTGGCAATTTCCTCCTCCATATCTGCTATCACTATGTTAAATAACATCGGACTTAATGGACATCCCTGTCTCACTCCTCTACCCGTCCAGAATTCTTCACTTATCTCTTCTCCTATCCTCACTCTACTCTTTGTCTCTCCTATCACCTCTTCTATCCTTTCTATCAGTCCCTCTCTAACCCCTCTTTCCCTTAAGGCTCTTACCAGCACCCCCCTGTCTACCGAGTCAAAAGCCGTTTTCAAATCTATAAACACGCTTATTAATTTCTTTTTCTCCCTGCTAATCTGTCTTTGCGCCAAATCTTTCAGTACATATATATTGTCCATCACCCCTCTTCCCTTTCTAAATCCTGTCTGATTCTCTGGTATTATACCTTTCTCTTCTACTTCCTCTCTTAACCTTTCTGCCAGAATCGATGTGTATATTTTATACATCGTTGACATAAGCGTCACTCCTCTATAATCCGTGACTTTATCTCCTTCTCCTTTTTTCACAATCGGTGCTATTATCCCTTCCTTCCATCCCTCTGGCCATCCCTCTCCTCTCCATACCTTGTTACACGTTTCCCATACCGATTTTCTTATATCTTCTCCCCCGTATCTCCATACTTCATTTGGTATATTATCTAACCCCATAGCCTTGTTTAATCTTAAATTGCTCATAATCTTATTGATTTCTTCCCATTCTATTTCCCTCTCCATCTCTCTTCTATTCCTTCCCCCTCCTTCCTCTCCGAACTCTTTCCTCTACTCCTCCTAATAGCCCCATAAAATACTCCTTCCATTCCTTCATCTGTATCCCTTCCTCTACTCCTTTCCTTTTCCTCCTCTCCCTATTAACTATCTCCCATACTTTACTTTCCGTTCTCGCCTCTCCTGCTTCCCTTATTAATCTTTCTCCCTCCTCTTTCTTTTTCCTTTCACACATCTCCTTGTATTCTCTCTTTTCCTCTCTATACCTTCCTCTCTCTTCTTCTCCTCTCCTCCATTTCCTCAACTTAACCTTACTTCCTTCTTTTTCTCTATACACTCCTTATCCCACCCTCCTTTCTTTTCTCTTCCTTTTCTTCCCCCTTCTCACTCTCTTCCAAGGCCTTCTTTATCCTTTCATTCATTTTCTCTATCTCCTCTTCCGTCCCTCCTTCTTCCCCTCCTATATTTATTTCTCCTATTTCCCTCCTAAATTTCTCTCTCCCCTCCTCATTCCATACACCCCTCTCCTGCCTTTCTGTCTCACTTTCCTTTTCTCCTTCCAACTGTCTTCCCCTTTTATCCAGCAAATCACCGGGTGATGATCCGAGTCTATGTCCTCTCCTATCTCTAATCTTTCTATTTTTTCCCATATCCCTTCATTTCCTAATACATAATCTATTACCGTGTTTCCCCTCCCCCCGGTATACGTGTATTCTCCTTTTTCATCTCCTCTTATATTCCCATTTATTATACTCCATCCAGTTTCCTCTAGCACCTCTACCAATCTCCTCCCTTCCCTATTACTCTTCTTATCTTTGGAGTTCCTATTCTTTCTAATCTCTTCCTCCTCCCCCAAATTTACCCTTCCTCCCATTTCTCCTGTTCTGGCATTAAAGTCCTCCTATTATTATTCTTCTTCCTTCCTCCTCTCTCTCTTCCATCCACTTCTTTAACCCCTCTATCTTCCTCTCTAAGTCCTCGTTCACATATATTCTCACTATTCTCCACTCCTCCCCCCCGCTTTTCAATGTCCCCGTCATCATCCCTTCCTCCATCATTTCAATTTCTCCTATCTCCATTTCCCCTTTTCTTCTTATCCCCATTATCATTCCTCCCATTGCTCTTCCTTTTTTATTCTTTCTGCTCGCGTATTGTACCCCCCATTTAAAACCCTTCGGTAACCTGCTTTTTACTCCCCTCCATCCTTTCTCATCTACCCATGTCTCCATGAGTACTATAACGTCCCACTCTCCAATCCTATCCCAAAAACCCTTATCTTTGTTTTTCAAACCTGCTATATTCCAGAAAGTTATCTTCCATATTTCTTCCTCCTTACCACCCCTCGTGAGAGGGAGACGTGAGAGGTCACGTCTCTCTGTTCTCCCTCTCGTTTCCTTCACCCCTGTCCCTATTACTAGTTCCCTCTCAACTTCCTTCCCCTTTATTCCCCCTGTCTCTCTCTCCTATGACCTACTCTCTCCCCCTTCACTTCCCCTCTTACACTTTTCAATACTTCCTCTTCCTCATTCCATTTCCACCATTTGCCATCTATTTGCAATCCCCCATTACCCATCCGTACCCTCCTGCCTTCTCCTTCCTCTTTCCTGGCTATCTCCCTGAGCCTCCATCTAACCTTTCTTTCCTCCCATGTTAAATCATCCTCTATCCTTTCCTCTCTTCCCCTCAACTTTTTCTTATTCTCCATAACTTGCCTTTTCTGTTCAATGCTCCCTAACGTCACCACCGCCATTCCTCTCTCTCCTTCCGTCATTATCCCAACTCTTTTCACATTCTCTATTTTTATATCTACTCCTAATATTTCCAAGATCTTTTCTACTCCTCCTCTTACATCTCCTTTTTCCATTCCTACTCTCCTAATTACTATATTTCTCCTTCTATCCTCTCGTTCCTTCCGCTCTAATTTTCTTTCTATTACCTTTATTTTTGTTTCTAATTCACTTTCTCCTACTACCCCTGTTCCCTCCTTGCCCTCCTCTCCTACTCTTCCTTTCCCTTCCTTTATCCACTTTTTTAATTTCCTTTCCAGATTTTCTATCCTTCCTCTCATCTCCCTTCTCTCTTCCTCCCATTCCCTCTCCCTCTCTCCAAATTCCTCCCTTATCTTTTCCAATTCCTTTTTTATCCCTTCTCCTTGCCCTACTAAACCATCTTTGATCTCTCTTAAATCCTCTCTTATCTCTTCTCCTAGCAATTTTATCCCTGTTATTATATCCTTTCTCAATTCCTCCCTCAATTCCCTCTTCCATCCCTCTCTATCTTCCTCCTTTCTCTCCCCCATTGCCTTTGGTGATCTTACTATGATTTTACTTGATCTAAAAGTAGACTCCTCTTCGTTCTTATTATCCTCTCTCTCTCTCTTCTTTTTCAAAAACTCTGATATATCTCCTACACTTCCTTTTCTCTCTCTCGAATGCTTTATCCCTCCTTTATCCATTCTCCCCTGCTTCTCTATCCTTGTTTCCCTTTTCAGCTTCTTGTTTTGTTTCCTTTTCTCTACTTATCTCCTCCTTCTCGTCTCTATTTGACTATCTTTGTTTCCCCTCTATCTACTCTCTTTGCTCCGTGCTCTGCCGCTCACTAGCGCTCCCCTCACTTTTCCCTATCGCGCGCTGTTTCCCTAGCGCCCCGTCGCGTCTACCACTCTACCTATTCTATACTCCGTGCCCACTCGCACCCAACAGCCGTCTCGTAAATGCCCTTTTATTCCCTTCCCTTCTCACACCCAGTTCTCCCTTCACTCCTTCACTCGCTCTTTCACCTCACTCAACACTTCTCTCCCGTCACTCTTCTAATTCTCCTCTCAACCACCGTCAAACAGCACCTTTCACACACACACGTGTCACACTCTACGTACCGGAAACGGAAGTCCCTATATTTATTTCTATATTTCTATATTATTTCTATTTATTTTTTTATTATTTATCTTTCCTTTTATTTATTCTTCTTTCATTCTTTGTTTCTATCTACTTTTTGTTATAAAAATGTGTGATGAATTAAGAAAAAAATCTAAGCGAAGCTTTTCAGAAGCTTGGCTTAGTGATGATAGAATTAAATGTTGGATACGTAAAGTATCTTCTGATGATGGTTTTTATCATTGCATCATATGTAATAAAAATATTTCGTGCAACACACATGTTTTAAGACATGCGAATTCTGCGTGTCACAAAAATAATATTAAAGAAAATACTTTATTAGATAATATTGATATAAGTTCACATAAAAATATATCATTAAAATATAAATTTAAAGCACAATGGCTAGAGATCGAATTATTTCAGCCATGGTTACGTGAAATATCAGATGGCATTAATACATTTTTTTGCTCATTTTGTAATAAATCTATGATTGGTGATTTATCTCACATTTATCGTCACGCAGAATCCGAAGCACATATAAAAATATGTAAAGAAAAGAAGACAGAAACAATGAACATGAATGAAAATATCAACATGATGGATGACTCACTTTTGCCGTTTGAAGAGCGGAAAAAATCAGCAGAAATTCGATATGCCGCATTAATTGCTGATAAGAATATTTCGCATCAAACGGCAAAAGATATCCTCAACTTTTTTCAACAAATAGGAAAAGATCCTAACGTATTAAAAAGTATGAGTATGGGTCGAACAAAATGTAAAAATATTATTTCGAATGTATTGTGTCCGGTCGAGACGAACCGTGTGGTCAACAGCATTCAAAATACTAAATTTTCCATTTTTATTGATGAAACATCTAATATTTGTAATGAAAAATGGATGACGTTTCTTGTACGGTATGTTGATCCTGAAACATTAGACATTCGCACGCAATTAATTAAATTATTTAATATTGACGCAAAAAATAGTAGCGCGGAAAAATTATTTAATGCATTTAAATGTGAAATGTGGAAATTAAACATTCCATTTGGAAATATTGTTGCCTTGTCATGCGACAATGCATCTGTCATGACAGGTAAACATCTCTCATTTAAAAAAAAGTTAGAAGAATTTTGTACAAATTTATTAACATTTCCATGTCCATGCCATTCCGCGGCATTAGCTGCACATGCTGCATGTGCTAAAATACCGAAATATTGCGAGGAGTTTTTAAAAAAGATAGCAAATTATATTAATAGTAGTCCTAAGCGTGCTGCTATTTATGAAGAATTTACTGAATGTTTTCAGGAAACAAACCGTAAAATTTTAAAATTATCTACTACACGATGGCTATCTCACCATTCATGTGTTGTGAGACTTCTTGATTTTTGGGATACTACGAAGCTTTTTTTGACTGAAATGGTTATAAGTGAAAAAACTAAATCAGGAGACAATTTATTATCTGTGATGGAAAATCCGGATGTAAAAGCATATTATTTTTAAAGCATATTTTAAATTTTTTAAATTCTTTTAATGCATTTTTTCAAGCTGTGGAAACAAGAGTTCACTTGTTGCAGCCAAAGTCATTGGAACTTTTAATAAGAATTTCCAAACATTTTTTGAAACCAGAGCTTGTAAAAAATGTATGTAATGATTTTAAATTTTCTGAAAAAGAAAACCATAAATCTTTAAATGATATAAATTTAGGATATGAATGTGAAGAATATCTCGAAAGTTTAATGAAAAAAGGACACACAGACATAATTGGAAATGTTCGAGATAATTGTCTGCAATTTTACGTGACTGCTGCCGAGGAAATTAGTAAAAGATTGCCCATTAAAGATAAATTTTTATGTAAATTAACAGTTTTCCAATTCAACACAGCATTATGTAGTATTGACAAAGAAACATCATTTAATGATGTTTCTTTTATTGCTCAAACCCTCGGTGGCTTTGACGAAAATGCTTTAAAAAAAGAGTGGCATACTTTACATCTAGATTTTACAACAGCAGAAAAAGAACATCTTTCAAAATTAAACTTTGATGAAATATGGAAAGAAATTTTAAAACGTACATATCCCAATATGAAGTCTCTTTTGAATGCTGTTAGATCACTTCCAAATTCAAATGCCGACCCAGAAAGAATGTTTTCTTTGCTATCAGATTTAAAAACAAAAAAAAGAAATAAGCTTTCGTCTGCATGTATAAACGCTAGTTGTGTGTTAAAATCAGCATTAAAAGCAAGAAAAGAAACAGTTTTAGATATGGAGATAAATGAAAACCATTTGTCTCTCATATCGTCAGACAAATTATATTTTATTTGTCCTAAGAAAAAGAGCAGTTTAACACTATATGCTGCTGATAATGATATTGCTAGTACTTCGGTTACTAATATGCAATAATAACGTTTAAAATAAAATAAATAGTATTATTTATGGCATTATTATTTATATAATACAATAAAGAGCTTTTCTCGCGTTATGATATGTTCGTAAAACAAATTTTGTCTGTAATAGACATCATACTTGTAAAAGCAAATGTGCAAAAAATTGTTCTCACTAATTGACATCACACTTGCAAAGCAAGTGTGTAAAAAATTGTTGTCACTAATTGACATCACACTTGCAAAAACAAGAGTGTAAAAAAATTATTGTCACTAATTGACATCCACACTTGCAAAAACAAGTGTGTAAAAAAATTATTGTCACTAATTGACATCCACACTTGCAAAAACAAGGGTGTAAAAAAATTATTGTCACTAATTGACATCACACTTGCAAAAACAAGTGTGTTTAAAAATTATTGTCACTAATTGACATCACATTTGCAAAAGCAAGTGTGCAAAAAATATTCTATAAATGACAGATACAATAGAGCATATTATATAATCTAATGTGGTATGATATGGCTACAGGCGAAGATCCACGTCAAAAAAATCTTACGCGCCATTGGTGGTACCTCATATAGGTGGTGTGGAAAATCATCATTCAGTATTGTTTGACAACGACACAAACGTATATATGTGGTCCGTATATACGTTTGTGTATCGTAACGATATTGTAAATATATATGTATAGAAACTAAAGTTAAATATTATTATATGACATATTTTTTAAATATTTAAACTTTCTTATAGTACTTTTCATTATTTTTAATCATTTGTCGGAAAATCGATACATTTTTCGTACAATAAAATGTATGATTTTTCCTTTTGTTGTCTCCACACGGATATTCCTTCTTTCAAATCATCGATTTAAAATGCATTTTTACGTGGATTAAAAACTTTAAGTAATTTATATACGTATCTTAATCATAAATATATTATATAATAGATATATAATAAATAATATATCTCATACGAAAAGGCTGAAAAAAAACATTTAAGGCATAGCAAGAAGCGAAAGTCGAGAAGCGATCGCGTACCGCCCGGTCTCCGTGCCGGCTCGATAAGAAGGAGAGAGACTGAAAACAGTATATCTGTCCTCTTCTGCTATCCGAAGCCAGCCGAAGCGCCGAGCTCACACGTACGCGGTTTGCGCTTGTGTGCGTCATCCCCTCCACTACGGTTGCGTGTTGCTAGCGTGGCCATTCTGGCATCACTGATGTAGTCCCGTTGTCCGAATACATGGATTGCGGGGGACCGCGGCGAGCACAGAATCGAGAGTAAGCGTTTAAGAACGCTGGAATGGAGTAATCACTCACTAATTCCAAATGTATTGCTTTCGTCGCTAAGCAGATGAATAGCACGATATATGCTTTCCGCGACGTAATGCCTCGTCCCGCGGAGGCCCTAATTTGCACGGGGCCTGCATAATCTAGGCCGCAATGTAAAAAACAGCGTACTGTCGCTGTTACGCGAGGTTCGGGAAGATCTCCCATGATTTGTGTGAGAATCGCGGCTCGTTCGCGAGTACACACAACACATTTATGAATGACAGATTTTACTATATTACGAGCGCGAAGTATCCAGAAGTCGCGGCGCAGAACGTTTAGCGTGAGTTGCGGTCCGGCATGTAACGCTCGTAAATGAGTTTGATTCACGATCAATGTAACGAGAGGATGAGATGAGAGAAGAATCGGATGTCGAACCGGCATTGGCAATGGGGCTTTGTTAAGCCGTCCACCCACGCGTAGAATTCCGTCCCGGTCGAGGAACGGTCGAAGCGAGAGTAGTGAGCTTCTCGACGAGAAGCTCTGATTTTTTGACAGCGCGTGTATTTCCGTCGGAAATAAGTCGGCTTGAATTTTCTTAATCCAGAAAATTCTGGCAGTGTTGCAGTCGGATGCAGAAAGAGCGATGCTTCTCGATGCTGGATAATGAGACGACATAAGCGAGACCGACGACGAGCGGTTACGACTACATAAACTTATGAATTTGATGATATACGCGGTGACGCGAATTAACTTTGGCCATGATGAATATTTTGATACCAAATCCCAGGAGTCGAGAGGTTCATTGCATTGCAACGAGTTAATTTTTTCTTCGAGAGGGGCTTCCGTTGGAAGGTGCGGTTCGTCACACGGCCATTTTTCGTGATCGAAGAGCAGCCATTGAGGGCCATGCCACCATAGCTCGCGATTGATAATTTCGTCGCCGAATATTCCGCGCGAAGCGCAATCCGCGGGATTGTCGTCTGTTGACACGTGCCTCCATTCAACGTTCGTAAGGCGAGATTGAATGTCACTAACTCGATTGGCCACGAACGTCTTCCATCGAGATGGATGCTGACTTACCCACGCGAGTACGATCGTGGAATCCGTCCAACAATAGCATGGGATGTCCCTGTAACCGTTCGATCCGCGAACGAACTCGACAAGTCGCGAGAGTAATACGGCTACGGATAATTCCAACCGTGGTATACTTAGAGGTTTTAACGGCGCGACCTTTGATTTTCCGACGAGCAGCGTTGTCGTGATGTTGCCTGCTGACGAAATGATTTTAATATAAACGCATGCGGCATACGCATGTGTAGACGCGTCCGCAAATCCGTGAATTTCGGCACGATTTGTCTCCGATCAGAGACCGACCCAGCGTGTTATTTGCAAATTACTGAGATGCGAGAGCCGAGAATAAATTTCTCTCCATTTTGCTATGTGTGGCTCGGAAATAACGTCATCCCAATCGATTTTTATTCACCAGAGTTTCTGCATAAAGATTTTCGCGGTAATCGTGACTAGAGTGACCCATCCGAGCGGATCGGAGAATTTGGCGATCGCGGACAAGATCGTACGCTTGGTATCCGGGGCATTATCCATCAGTGACACACGAAACTCGAAAATATCGTTTGCCGGATTCCATCCGATTCCGAGGATTTTAATTTGTTCGTCTTCAGCAAGAGGTTTTTTTGTCGCTAAACCGTGATCTGCTATGTCGATATCCTCGAGGAGAGAGGGCGTATTGCTAGCCCATTTCCGTAATACGAATCCGCCGCGCTTTAACATAAAATTTAATTGATCGCGCGCTTGCCGAATTCGAATCGTATCGTCAGCCCCAATAAGTAAGTCGTCGACATAAATATAATCGCTTAGGATAGGAACAGCAAGCGGAAAGTGCTGACCTTCGTCGATGACTAATTGTTTTAATACTCGAAGGGCTAAAAACGGAGCACATGACATTCCGTATGTAACTGTTAATAGTTGGTAATCAATTAACGGTTCCGAAGGCGTTGCTTTCCATAAAATCCGCTGATAATTTATATCACGCGGATCGATACGAATCTGGCGATACATTTTCGCGATATCGGATGAATAGATGTATTTGTATCTGCCATTGTAGGATAATCGACATAAGATCGGTTTGTAATTTCGGCCCGGCGTTTAAATGATCATTTAACGATGTGCCGTTAGAGGTAACGCTCGATGCGTTAAAAACAACGCGAAGACGCGTAGTAGAGCAACCTTCCCGGATCACCACATGATAAACTCGGAGGAACTCTGGGAAGATATTGTCGTTCATATCGTTGTGCAAAAATTAGATCCGGTAACGCGCAAAGGTTGGGAACTAAGCATCGCCCATAAAGATGCCCCGCAGTCTCACGAAACTTTAAGCGAATTTATCGAGTCTTGCACTCGCGCGTTAAGGGCAGCCGCCCCCAGGTCAGCCGTTAAAACCGGTGTAACACCAGTCGCAGCCTCGCGAGTGCATGCCGCAACCGTATCCTCTAGCGCACAATCGCAGTGCCCATTATGTTCAGAGCGACATTTTCTTAATGTATGCCCTGCGTTCGTGAACAAGAATGCGAGTCAACGTCGAGATATCGTTAAGCAGCAAAAACGTTGTTTTAATTGTTTAAGCTCGAAGCATTCAGCTCAAGTATGTAGGAGCAAATACACATGTCGAGTTTGTCATAAAAAGCATCATTCGATGCTACACGTTGACTCGGATTCGGGCTCAAGTTCCTCGAAAACTATTATGTCGAATTGCTCGTCACCTCAACCGTCCGGTTCGACACCGGAAATAAATTCTCTGATCGCCTCAACGAGAAAGCGATCACCCGTCTTATTAGCGACGGCCTGGGTAACGGTGCGCTGTCCGTCCGGTCGTACCGCGGTCGTTCGAGCTCTCCTCGATCAGGGCTCGGAAATGACATTCATTTCGGAAAGTTTAGCGCAACTCTTGCGCGTGAAACGCATTCGCATGCCGATCTCCGTTTCCGCCGTCGGCGGGATTCACGCGGGGACATTTCAACACGCGACTCACATATTCATTTCTCCTCGCAACTCTCTCGTTCCGTCGCTTTCGACCACCGTGCTCATTATGAAATCGTTAACTTCTTATACTCCGAGACAGAACGTGGACATCTCGTCATTCTCTTATCTCTCTGATTTGCCGCGAGCAGACGCGGATCCGACGAGTCTTGATCCTATAAATCTCATTATCGGAGCAGATCTCTATAACGATATAATTCTCGACGGAGTTCGAAAAGGACGCGTCGGACAACCAATCGCTCAGTATTCCGTCCTCGGATGGATAATATCGGGACCTATTACGTCATCAACGACGAATAATTCCTCGTCGCCGACAATTCTCTCCGGAAACTGCACTCTCAGTCGCGTTTCGACTCATCATATTGTCGGCTCTCCTTCTCTCGAAGAGGAACTTCGTCGCTTCTGGGAGGTCGAAGAACTCCCACGACAAACTCATCTCACACCGCAAGAACAGCAGTGTGAAGAGCATTTTCGCTTAACGCATTCTTGCGAGTCGGACGGTATGTCGTGCGGCTACCGTTCAAGAAGGGACCTCCGATTGAAATCGGAAGTTCAAAGATTCACGCGAAAAAATTGCTCAATTCATCATTTCGCAGATTTCGCGATAAACCGGAAATCGCGACAGGATATCGCGAATTTATGTCCGATTTTCAACGACTTGGGCATATGCAGCCCGCGCCGACAGCTCAAAGTCAAATCGAGCAACATGTTTATCTCCCGCATCATGGGGTGATCCGGGAAGGTAGCTCTACTACGCGTCTTCGCGTTGTAGAGAATTCAAGCCGACGTATTTCCGACGGAAATAAATGCGTTGTCAAACAATCAGAGCCTCTCGTCGAGAAGCTCACTTCTCTCGCTTCGACTGTTCCTCGATCGGGACGGAATTCTACGCGTTGGTGGACGGCTTAACAAAGCCCCGTTGCCAATGCCGGTTTGACATCCGATTCTTCTCTCATAACATCCTCTTGTTACATTGAGCGTGAATCAAACTCATTTACGAGCGTTACATGCCGGACCGCAACTCACGCTAAATGTTATGCGCCGCGATTTCTGGATAATTCGCGCTCGTAATATCGTCAAATCTGTAATTCACAAATGTGTTGTGTGTACTCGCGAACGCGCCGCGATTCCCACACAAATCATGGGAGATCTTCCCGAACCTCGCGTAACAGCGACAGTACGCTGTTTTTTACATTGCGGCCTAGATTACGCAGGCCCCGTGCAAATAAGGGCCTCCGCGGGACGAGGCATTACGTCGCGGAAAGCATATATCGCGCTATTCATCTGCTTAGTGACGAAAGCAGTACATTTGGAGTTAGTAAGCGACTACTCCACTCAAGCTTTCTTAAATGTTTACTCTCGATTTTGTGCTCGCCGCGGTCTACCACAATCAATATATTCGGACAACGGGACAACATTCGTCGGAGCGGACCGAGAACTGACCGTCGCGTACCGGTCAGCATTACGAAACCCGAATTTCTTGAACCTGACTGCCTCCGATAACGTGACATGGAATTTCAATCCCCCGTCCGCTACGCATTTCGGCGGGTTGTGGGAGCCAGGCGTCCGTAGCGTAAAAACTCATCTGCGCCGCGTGTTAGGAAATCATATGCTAACATACGAAGAATTCTCGACTTTATTTTCTAGAATCGAAGCATGTCTTAATTCAAGACCGATTGCGCCCCTCTCTGATACGCTTGAGGACTACGAGTATCTCACCCCCGGTCACTTTTTGATCGGATCCGCGCTTACTGTAAACCCGGAACCATCCTTGCTCAATATTAACGAGAATCGCTTGTCGAGATGGCAACTCGTCCGACACGTTACTGAGCGGTTTTGAAAATTATGGAGTAACGACTATGTCAATACGTTACAACAACGAGCAAAATGCCGAAAGGTAGAACCGCCGATTGATACCGGGCAACTCGTCCTCCTGCGTAATCCTATGTTACCTACCTGTAAGTGGGAACTGGGCCGAGTTACGCAATGTCACCCCGGTTCCGACGGCTTCGTCCGGGTCATCACCGTCAAGACGGCCACCTCGGAATTCAAAAGACCGATCGCAAAATTATGCGTTTTACCTATCAATAGTGAGGCGACGAGCAATAAGGCACCTTCGCTGCGTTGCGTTTCATTTATTGTAATTCATTAGACTTAAGCATAAAATTGTCAAGACGCGAGCGTCATTCCGCCAAGGCGGGCGGCTGATTCACAGTATTAAATCATATCGAAAAAAAAGCCATTCTGCCTTATATCGTTAATTGTGGCGTGCGCTCTTGTCGTTCAATGCTACTGTCGTATCAATTATTTCGGAACTATCGTTCCAAGGCGGGCGGTATGTTCAAGATTGAAACGTTTAATTTAGTCGATAAAATTAAACTGTAAATTCAACCGACAAATCTGAACGGTAAGAGCTGCAATCAAAACCCGAGCGAGAATAAACATCGTCGCGATCAGCCGATCGGCGCGTGATCGTGGGATCAAAAACAAAGAAAAAGTGTGACAAACACCTCGATTCTCGAACATTCGGTGCCGAAAATCTCCTATTATGGAAATCGGTCGACCGCGACTCTGTTCCGTCGTTATTCAGTCTGCCGCTGACAATGATTGGAGCTGGTCGGTAGCAATCGATCATAATTTCTCGTATCATAATTTCTCGTATGATATTATCTCGTGTCGTATTCTCGCTCGTGTCCTATTGCGGTACTCATAGACCATTCGCGCTGCTGTTGTTTAATTCGCTCGTGTCGTATGCGCTTTCGTCATTCTCGTTGTAAATTCTCAACCGACATTCTAGTATACGATCGAGCATCGAACTCAGTGCGAAAGACGCCTCAGTGTCTGTATTACTACCTGCTCTATACTTATTGAGTTTGTGATTGTTAAGAGTGTGGAGTCCGAGAGTCGACGCGCGTTAACCGTTCTCGCGAGAGCCTCTAGCAAGAAGCTCTACAAGATTTCCGATACGCGTTGAAGGCAGTCATTGATAGGACATTTTGAAGGTTTCCGTCGGAGTTGCGGAATACGTGCCGTCGCTCGCTCCTATTATTCAAAATTAAACGAACATTGAAAACAATTCGCAATCGAGTATTTTCTGAACTCTCCTTATCCTCCAGCGGATCTACGGATTCGCGTTACACACCGCTTCTCGCTCATCTCTGAGCGTTTCTTAAGATTCGGGCGATCTCGTCGAGGTCGACTCCCGAACAATATGAGATACACATGTATCGCATGTATGGACCGGGCATATAATGATAACATCTACTGTGCGCGCGACAGATACTCGTCTCGCGCAGCGCTGTGCGCGAAACAAGAGATAGTAGCGCGATAGAAACCGCTGATTGTTATAACGTGTTATAACGTGTTATACGTTGTGACGTGACGTTTTTGGGGACGTCCGTCACAAGGGTCGAATGACCCGATCGGGCGCGGTTTTTCGGAGACCTGCGTCCTCCCAATTTAGGGAGAGAGCGGCCCTATCGTCAGATCGACGAGATCTGGCTTTTGTTGGTAATAGTTATCGAAAATGTAAGCTCGAGATGAGCCCGCGAGTTGGTTGTCGGCACGAGGTCGAGCGGCAGGATCCCATCCGGCGGAAGAAGAGCGACAGCCGAGAGCGGGGGTCCAGGACACCCAGGAAACAGGAGACGTCAGGTCGTAGTTGTCTAATATTAAAAACACTTTTGATGGCGGGTAAACATTGCTGCCGGTAATTTTATATTTCTTATGGCAGGAAAGAGGCGCGGAGGGCCGGAATAATCCAGCCAAAGGGGCGGCCACTCCACCCGCATGAAGCGAGGGAGTCCCAAGGACGGAGCGGCGAGCGGACTCTCAATCCGGAACCTATTCAACCAAATAGGAAAGAGAGCCGATCGGGCGCAGCCGTAAGTCCGCACCTTTAAGCCGAACAACAGAAAATTTTGGGAAACTCCGGGGCGATGAACCCACCAGCACGGCCGTGAGGACAACAAGGATCGCGAGGATCACAGGACGGCCCTGCGTGACGCGAAAGCGCCACAGATGGCACGATAGCGATTTATCGCGCCGGCGTGTCTCCTGCAGGACTCTCGCTCGGCACTGTTCGGTGAGCTGTACAAGAGGACGCAGGTTTTCCGAGGAGCGAGCGAAATATTAGATCGATCAAGGGAAGCACCGAGAACTTCCTGCCGGTGGGACGAGCGTCGTCGACCAATTTTGTTGCCGATTAATTGTAGGTAATTAATTCGGATGAGTCGCGCCCTTAAGTAGTTGTCGAGCCATGCGTTTTGTGAATTAACTTTTGTGGAAATTTTGGTAGATTGCGTCGCACGGCCGACGGGCTTTCGTCACTCATCCGAATTATATCAGATAAGCTCTCTCTCTATTCGCTTCGCCGCCGCCGACAGTCATTCGTGTTAGCATTGTAATTTCGTATATTGTGCAGAGTATTAGCGATCGGAATTATTTGTCTGGCGTTGATCGCGTAAAGTATTGCGCCACGCTTCGTACATCACATTTGTTTCCTGTAGTTTTCGTTATTGCGTGTGTTCACGCGGTTTTAATATACTTAAGTGCAGCGGGTTGAGACAGATTAAATTTCGAGAAATGTTTAAACTATCTATTGTAGAGCTCTGAGTCTGCCGATGATTCCCCGAGTCTCGAAAATTATACTTTGTAAATTCCAACGCAAAGGTCGTCGCTATTGTTATCGCGACTTATGTCGACTCTCCGCGGGCCCTATTACAGAAATTATTTGAGTCATCTGGCAAGGAAATATTTATTGTATTGAAGCGGATTTCCGATCGCGTACAAAATAATTACTGGTGCGTTCGAAACCTTTCTTTAGTTGTCGTGGCCTAAATCAGTCACGAACGGCAGAAATTCTCGCGATCGAAAAATCGAGTTCGCATCGCGTTAAACGCCCGGTAATTGAATACTCTTGTGCTCGGTCGCGTCGATCTCCGCGGGATCATTGCGGCCTCACCTTTCGCACCGAATATTGTTCTCTATTCTTATTTAAAATACAGTTGTTATTGTTACGTAAATATTGAAGGCTTTATTTTGTCTCCCGTGTTCTCGATTCTCTGTTTTCTCCCGTTCCCCGAGCCACCTCCTCTACCCCTGGGAATACTGTCTAGCCGCGCAGTCTGCCGTCGCGTTAATTATCGGTTCCGCTAATTTTTCTCGTGTTTGCTGTCGTCTTACGTGGTGCGGCCTGCCGTACCTGGCGCCCAACTCGGTTTCTTCGCGTAAAATCGGATCTTTGAGGCGGAATCGATATTCGAGGTACGCGCCGAAGGTGTGCCGTGGGCATTGAAAAACCGCCCGCCGAATAAATAATTACCTAATTATTTAAAATAAGAAATAACGGTTACAACGTATTATAACGTAAACGAACGAAAGTGTGAATAGATTTAAATATTCATACACACAACAATAGGAAATAAGTACAACGAAAAATGTTTGCCTCTCACTCGCCGCAGAGTTCCCTTTAAGAAAGGATGGATGAAAAGATAAGTTACAGATATATAACAATTTTAGTATAAAGTATATAACTAGTAATATTGAAATAAATATTGAGAAACTAAAGATACGTACATAGAGATATATAGAGATGTACAGAGATAATATACACACGCACGCGTCCCCAGTTGGATAAACAAGTACAGAAACATGGGAGAGAGAGAGAGAGAGAGAGAGAGAGAGAGAGAGGGAGAGAGGGAGAAAGAGAGAGAGAGGGAGAGAGAGAGAGAGAAAGAAAGAGTAGATGAAAAAATGAGAAAGGAAGAGTACTTACGGCACATACAGGATGTTCCGGAACAACCTTCCGTCCGTGAAATGACGTATTCCTGATACAATTCTAAGACGATTTTTCCTTTACCAAAATTTGAATTGAAGCGTAATTTTTGAGTTATAAGCAAAAACAGTTAGCAAATCACGCGTCGAGTACAGAAGGCAGGCAGGAGCGGCACGGCGCGCTGCGAGCGCCCGGCACAGCTGACCGTCTGATTACCACCGCATGAGTCGCTAACTATTTTATCTTACAACATAAAATTATGCTTTAAATAAAATTTTGGTAAAGAAGAAAATATCTCAGAATTATGTCAAGAATACGTGTTTCTTAAAATAACGTCACTTTAACAAAAGTTATTGCGGATCGCCGGCCGTCGGACACTGCAATCAGCTGATTGCTAACGCGATGTGTGTATGGCGGAGTGTATGTGCATAAAAGAAAGAGAGAGAGAGAGTGAGGAAGGGAAGCAGGGAGAGACGTTTATACACACGCACGCACATACGCATACACTTTTTTCTCGCTCTCTTTCTCTCTTTTACACAACACTCATACACTCTCTCATTCAGTCACTCATTCACTCACTTACTCACTCACCTGTTCACTCATCTGCTCACTCACAGCGAATCTTCATGCTACGTATTATTAACTGCTGCACGGTTATTATTATTTAGCGACGGACCGCGGAGACTGCGCGACCACATTGTTACGTTGCCTAGCGCCGCCGAGAAACGCGACATGTACCCGACATGTAGCGACATGCAAGTTACGACATGCGCGTGGCGCGTGATCGATGCGAGATAAGACGAACGATCTTCTAAAACCTTCGCATTGCGAATGCGGTAGAAAACATGAAACGTATAATGACGTATTTAAAAAAATTAATTATTTATCATAATTAATAACTATTTCTAATTATAATAAATAATTATTATTTTAAAAAGCATGTATCATACATTATTACGTTTTCGAAATTATTGCATTTACGATGCGAAGGTTTCAGTCAATCGCAAGATCGCAAGAATAATGTAATTAATAAATTACATTTGGGAAAATTTATTTTTATTCTGCTCAAATCAGATGTTCCAACGTTAAAATATATTGGTCGCTCTGAAAAGAGCGGATTGTCTAAAAAAAAATTTTAGAGCAAATGCTCGAAATGCCCGCCGTCCATTCTAACGCAAGCTCTCATGCATTTTAATAAAAGAGAGAGAGAGAGAGAGAGAGAATGTGTATGTGTGTATATACGCGTATACGCGTTCTCTCTCACACATACACCCCATCGCATGTAGCAAACAGTTGATCGCAGCGAGCGCTTCACGTAATCACCAGCATCGGACGGTGAGTTGCGCCGCCCCTGCCTGCCTCGCGTACGCGGCCCGTAATTCGTTAACTATTTTGGCTTATAATTTGAAAACAAAGCCTCGGAAAAAATTTTGGCAAAGGAAAAATCGTCTTAGAATTGAGTCAAGTATATGACATTGTAAGGACAGAAGGTTGTTTTGAATCACTCTGTATATCAAGGTCATTGAAATCGGTGAGTTCGCTCTTAATCTTAAGTTTTATCAAAAAAATATTATCCAGAGGCGATCTTTTCGTGAGCTGGTTGAGAAATATTTCTCATCAAATGCGGTTTGCATATGCACTCTGATTATTATTTAAGAAGCATTTATGTTGTCAAAACGTTATCTATTGTATTGTATATATAAAATAGTTCATTTTTAGTACTAATTAGATAAAAAAAAAGACTGCACTTATTTTTCAGAGATTTAATTTTTTAAATATTATATAAAGTGATAAAATAAATGACATATTTTATTTTTGTGACAATATGTAACAAAATACTAATCCATTTATTTTTCTTTGCAGGCGTCAATTATTGAAGCTGGTAAAGACCCAAGAGGCAATTGACTTCAGGAGCACTAAGGATACTAGCAACGAATCCATCGATTTTCAGAAATCGGTGGAATCACTCCCCGATACGATGGATTCAAAAGTTAGTACCCAAATAATGCAATGCCTGGAGTCAAATGCAAATACAGGTGTGTCATGAAAATGTAGAACTTTGCGAAGATAACAATTTTGTTATCGATAATGGCCCTCTAGATACAAATCGTATCCAGAAAAGCATGTCTGAAGGCCTTCGCAATGTCGACATTTGTTTTCTGTGGAATGAAATCCACAGAACATTTGATAACCATGCGCGAGGAATAGAGTACCAATTTAAAGATTGGAAACTCGTTAATTCTCGTCGCCGTGGGTTAAAGATGCAGTTGTTCTTCAAGCGCCAAATGTGCAATTATGAAGCCATCTGATCAGAACCCACAGAGCCGGAAACATTAGACATAAATACGGCCACTATAGCAGGAACTGTTACAGTGGGAATTGGTTATGCCCAGCTGGAAGAGCTGTGTGCATCCATGCATGTTCCTTGTATGTCCGAGCCAACTTACATAAAATATAGAGAAAATATTAGTCGATAATTTTCAAAAAACAGCCATGGAAAATATGAAAATGACTGGCGAAGTTGAAAGGCAACTCGCTCTTGAAAAAAACGAGGTTATAAAAGGCATTCCGTATATAACAGTTGTAGCGGATGATAGTTGGATGAAGAGATCGTACGGTAACGCCTACGACTCTCTTTCCGGTATTGGAGCCATAATTGGTTACCGAACGGGAAAGATTCTCTTCGTCGGTGTCCGCAATAAATTTTGCACGCTATGTAATGTGGCAGAGCGGAGAGGTATAGAACCAAGAGCTCACAAATGCTACAAAAATTTCGACCGCAATGTCAGCTCTACAAGCATGGAGAGCGATGCCATCGCGGAAGGTTTTGAATGTAGCCTTGAAATGCATGGACTGATTTACAAAACAGTTGTTGCCGATGGTGACAGTAGCGTATATCAGGCCATTATTGATAACAGACCATACCATGAACATATGGTGACAGTAAAAAAAATTGAATGCACCGATCATTTGCTTCGCAACTTATGCAAAAAGCTTAAAGCTGTGATAGAAATGACTCAGTCAAAAATGCATAGACAGCGTGGCTTTGTAGAGGTGCGAAATGTTGTAAAAAGCAACATTTTAAAAATACGAAAGGAGGTAATAGAGGTAGCCGCTCGACGAAGAAATGAAAAGCAACCTCAATATTATCAAGCTATGGAATTGCAAAAAGATATATTGAACATTCCTAGTCATATTTTTGGCGAGCATAAGCGATGTGAAGCTCGCGGTCATATAAGCAAAGAGAATTGTAATGAAACGAAGAAAATTATGTACCGATTCTAAAATTACATGGTCTTAATCCAAAAATAGAAAGTGCTGTCATGTATTTCAGTGCTTACTCCGACAGCTTATTGTTAAATTTAACGAATAACCCTGCAGAATCGTTCAATTCGATAATCTGCAAACAAATAGGCGGAAAGCGTATTAATTTTGGAAAAAAGACTCTTACAATGCTAGAATTGCAGGAGCAGTTGTGCAATACAATACGCAACAAGTACTTACATAATTACATCAAAGCATGTGTAAGACTGTTCCGCCTATTATCGAGAATCTGGAAAAGCGACGCCAAATAAAAATTGCAAAAACCAGAGAATCTCGAGAAGCGCAGGGAAGGCAAAAAACATTTAAACGAAAATCAGGAACAAATCGTTATTACGGTCCGCAATCGCAAAAACCAGATCTTCCATCCAATATATTCGAGCAACTGCGACAAAATCATTCAGAAATGTTGTTCGAAAATGGGGTAAATTGGCAAGAAATAGAACTTGAGACTAGAAAGCAAAATGAGTCCAAATAGTTATCATTGAGACGTGAAATGTTGACGGCATCCAATTTTGAAACCGTATGTCGCATGAGACCGACAACGTCTTGCGCATTGACTGTAAAAAACATTTTATATCCTCCGTCTATTGATACCGCAGCCATGAAATATGGTCGCGATAATGAAGATGTAGCGAGGAAAGAATTGGCCATGAAATTAAATAAAGCAATAAAACTTTGCGGATTGTTCATTGATAATAAAAATCCATTTTTGGGTGCTTCTCCTGACGGACTTATTGAGGAAAATGGTCTTGTGGAAATCAAATGCCCTCTGTCAGCTGAACATTTGACAGCAGAAGAAGCCATAGAGACATTGCCTTCTTTGAAAGGCATCTTTGATAAAAAAAATCCACATAAAATGAATCGGAATCACCGATATTTTTACCAAGTTCAAGGTCAATTGAACATAACAAAGCGAGAATATTGCATTTTTGCTGTTTGGACGCCAAAAAGCATAAAAATATTGCATATTAGTACAGACAATGAATTCTGGAAAAATCAAATGTTGCCTTTTCTAACACGCTTCCACTACGAATGCATGCTTCCAGAAATATTGGATAGTCGCCAATATATTATATAATAATAGACATATGCCAATCAGAAATCCAAAATATATAACAGAAGCTAAAGAAGAAGCAGCGAACCAAATAATTGGCCGAAAAATTATTCGGCGAAATATTATAGAAAATGCAAATATTTTCGAAGAAAAAAAGCAAAGCAAATCAAATGTTTTGCCTGTAGAAGCAGGAGCATTTACTGGTACTGCTGCTACTCTGGATACAGAGCAAGATGATGATTGTATCATAGTTAGTTATTCAAATAACAAACATGATATTACTAAAGACGATGTGGAGAGACATGAAAAAATTTTAAATGCGATTGCTCCTCTCTCTGTCGTGAAGGATAATATCTTGCCTATAAACAGCAAAATAAACGACGAATCATTAGATCGATTTTTACGTATCGTAAGAGAAATTTCTGATTTCGAAACGCAAAGTGTGCAATATTTGGAGTTTCCTCATATGATTGCAGCTAGTGATAGTAATAAAAGCTTACAAATCATTGGAGGGAATTGTAGTGATCACTGGCGATGTATTTTCTTTGATGGCACTAAACTTTGCGTATATGATAGCCTACCTGGCTGTACATGTGGTAAGTTAGTAGCTAAAGAGGAAAATTATATACATCTACGTTATCCTACAATAAATTAAGGTAACATTATTTTTGAAAAGGTTCAAATACAACCTGATGACATATGTTGTGGGATTTACGCTGCGGCTTTCGCCACGACTATAGCCTTAGGAGGCAACCCTTGTGAACAAAAATATTCCAAGGATGTAAAAAGCATGAGAGAACACTTTTTTAAAATTATAGAAGGCAATAAACTACTGCATTTTTCACAGTGATCAAGCGACGCGGTAGCGTCGCGACGCCAAGTATATTTTTTTAACCTTTGTGAGGTTTTTTTTAGTGGGATAACAAATTATCGAAAAAATGTATCGTGATACTTGTACAAATATTGAAAAAAAAGATGCCTCAATCTCGATTGCAAATTATAATCGGAAAGACAAAAAACATATATTTGTTGCATTCTCACGCGATGGAGGGGCCCATTTTATATTTTCAATATTCTGAATATTGTAAAAATATATTATTCTGTTGCGATCAAGACAGACAATGTATTGTAAATCTTTATTACAAATATATAAACATTTATGTATACGAACAAAAAAAGACATAATATAATATATATTTATATAAATAATACATTGTTGTTATATATCCATTGATTATATCGATTGAAAAAAAATGAGCTGCATTGCATAGATTGCAATTTATAGAAAGTTACATGATAATATCCAGAATATATGTATATGTATCATACACATACATCTGTATACGTCTATGTATAATTACATATACATATACATATATACAGGGTGGGGCATTTATATTGAGACACCTAAATATCTAAAAAATAAAGCAAGATAGAAAGAAATGTTTCAGACAAAAGTTGTTCGGTTCTAAGGGAGTCATAAGATACTGCCATTAGTTTGACCTTGGGTGGAGACGCTTCGGAGATTTCAATGTCAATCTTGTTTTTTTAAATGGAAATACCTCAATTTTTTTACATAAATCGATTCCTTGCAATATTCTGCACAAAAAGTTATAGGGGTATGATGGCCAAAAGTTTAATAGTTTACGAGATATTTTATACTTTACGTGGCAAGCATTTATAATATGTTTTTTCATATTTTCTGGTGTAATACGACTCAATGAATGTATTGCCAATAATTCTTTACCAAACATACACAATAATAACATTATTGTGTACGTTTGGTAAGAAATTATTGACATAATAATACAATGCGCGTCTTCAAAATCATTGACATAAAAGTTATTTAGTTGCTCATTGAGAAGCAAATAATGTAGTACGAAAGTATTACGCTAGTCATTTCGTTCTTGTGTACAGTGTACTATTTAAGTAAGAACAATTTATTTAGTTAAAATGGAAAGATTAACTTTGGAAGAAAAAATTAATATGACTTTTATTTATGATGAATCTCGAAGAAACATCTATGAAGCACAAAATTTATACGCATTACGATATCCTGAGAGAAATATTCCATCACGTTGTTCATTTTATCGTGTTGTGAAACAATTTTCAGAAAATGGAGATGTTCGTGAAAAAGAAAGAAAACGATCAAGGACTGTCATTGGTGAAAATAATGAAACTATCGTATTAGCAGCAGTAGCTAGGAATCCACAAATATATTCTCGTAGTATTTCTCGCAATACTGGAATATCTCGAAGAAGTGTTTTGAGAATACTTAAACGTAATAAATTCCACCCGTATCACATCTCATTACATCAACAGCTAAGTAATACTGATTTTCAAAATCGAGTGACGTTTAGTCGTTGGGCGCAACAAAAAATAGAAAGAAATAACAATTTTTTCCTTTCTGTCTTATTTTCTGATGAATCAACTTTCATAAATTGTAAAGAAGTCAATCGACATAACATGCATTACTGGGCTGTGGAAAATCCAAGATGGTTACGAGAAGTTGAACATCAGCGGTCATGGAGTGTTAACGTATGGTGCAGAATTATTGGTGATACATTAATTGGACCTTACTTGTTTGATGGGACGTTGAATGGACAAAAGTATAGAGATTTTTTAGATCAAGAACTACCATTACTACTTGATGAACTACCTTACGAACTAAGAACGCGTATGTGGTTTCAGCAAGATGGTTGTCCAGCGCACTTTTCACGTCAAGCTCGAGAAATATTAGACAGAGATTATAATAATAGGTGGATAGGACGAGGAGGAACGGTTCATTGGCCTGCCCGTTCACCAGATTTAACATCTTTAGATTTTTTTTGTGGGGTTTTGTTAAAAAAATCGTATATCAAGATGTACCAACTACGTCAGAAAATATGAAAGAACGTATTAAAAATGCTTGTCGCGATATTGATAGGATGACTTTGTTAAACATTCATCAATTTCTCATTAAACGTATTCAGAAGTGTATTGACGTTGATGTCATCATTTTGAGCATTTAATAAAATAAAATTTTTTTCTTAAAATTAATTGTATTATTTTCTTTACACCAATTGATGTCTCTCATTTTTTGAGCTTAAAATATTAAGGTAATATTATTGCAAAATAAATAATTTTATGAGATATTTCATAGTTTATGTAAAATTATGTCGAAGTAAAGTAATAAAATAAAGTATAAAATATCTCGTAAACTATTAAACTTTTGGCCATCATACCCCTATAACTTTTTATGCAGAATATTGCAAGGAATCGATTTATGTAAAAAAATTGGGGTGTTTCCATTTCAAAAAACAAGATTGACATTGAAATCTCCGAAGCGCCTTCACCCAAGGTCAAACTAATGGCACCATCTTATGACCCCCTTAGAAACGAACAACTTTTGTCTGAAACATTTCTTTCTATCTTGCTTTATTTTTTAGATATTTAGGGGTCTCAATATAAATGCCCCACCCTGCATATACAGGGTGAGTCATTTTAATCAACGCACGCAAATATCTCGTAAAGTAAGCAAGATGGAAAAAATGTTTTATACAAAAGTTGTAGGGTTCAGAGGGGGACACATGATGAAAATATGGACTTGACCTTGAGTGACCTTTTCAAGGCCAAGTCAATGTGATCGATATTTTCTTAAATGGAACCCATTTTTTATTGCATATTCTTGTAGCTTATCTCGAAAGCTTTTCAAAACACTATAATAAAGTATTTTTTCATTAAGTACTTTTTGAGTTATTTTATATTTTATTCTGACATATTTTGATATAAAAAATAAAATATCTCGTAAAATATTCAGTTTTTGATAATCTTACCGTAATACTTTTATGTACAGAATAATGAGAAAAATCAATTAGTGTAAAGAAAAAAACAAATAATTGTTTAAAAAAATACATTGTAAGTAATTACATACTTTTTCTTAAAAACAATTATTTTTTTTATGCTAATTGATTTGTCTTATTATTCTGTACATAAAAGTATTACGGTAAGATTATCAAAAACTAAATATTTTACGAGATATTTTATTTTTTATATCAAAATATGTTAGATTAAGATATAAAATAACTCAAAAAGTACTTAATGAAAAAATACTTTATTATAGTGTTTTGAAAAGCTTTCGAGATAAGTTACAAGAATATGCAATAAAAAATGGGGGGTTCCATTTAAGAAAATATCGATCACATTGACTTGGCCTTGAAAAGATCACTCAAGGTCAAGTCCATATTTTCATCATGTGTCCCCCTCTGAACCCTACAACTTTTGTATAAAATATTTTTTTCCATCTTGCTTACTTTACGAGATATTTGCGTGCGTTGATTAAAATGACTCACCCTGTATATTTTTACAATATATATATAGACACACGCACACACAGCCAAATGTTATTCCTCTTGGAAGATATATGGGAAGACAGCCCGTATGAACAATAATGTAAAATTGTGTTCAAATATGTGAAGGCAGACACATCTATATTATACTGTTATCTATACGCGTTAGATACGCGTGCGAGGCGATTGAGCAGTAGAAATACACGATATTGTCGAATTTCAACAAATTGAATACAATATGAAGTTGCTTTTTGTAACACGCATAAATCATGTATAAATATTAGTATCGGTAACGGCAGAACCAAAATTGTCGGTATTATCGATAATTGTGTCGATAATACCGACAATTTTAGTTATGTTTAGATGAAGGCGCTAACCCGTCGGAGTTCGCTCGTCGCTTTTGGATCCCCTTAACAGTGATGCCAGAATTGAAACGCGAGCAACACGACTCCGTAATGGTGGGGATACACACACAAACGTAAACCGTGTACATGTAATGCGCAGAGCGCTCTGCGCATTACATGCACACGGTTTACGCTTGTGTGTGTATCCCCACCATTGCGGAGTCGTGTTGCTCGCGTCTCAATTCTGGCATCACTGCCCCTTAACTCAGATAATCTTGGTGGCCATTCATGAGTCCGACTACCCATTCCAATCCATCTATTATTAAATCTATTATTTAAATAATTTGTAACGTTTCGGGACCTGTGAGTTGGTGCTCCATCCTGCTGAAACCACATTCGGTTGAGCAAGTCATTATTGACATGTCTCAAAAGGTTGGGCAGATCATTCTGAAGAAATGCTAAATAGTTTTGCGCGTTTAGATTCTGTTCAAAAAGTATGGACCTATGATGTCATTTCCAAGAATACCTGCCCAAACGTTAATAGACCATTGTCTTTGAAATTCTTGGCTAATTTACCAATGAGGATTTTGATCAACGTAATAATGATTATTATGTCTATTAACGCCCCCTCTGTTACCGAACATGGCTTCATCAGAAAAGAGCATCTCTGCGATAAAATGTGAGTTTCTTCGAATTTGATTCAAGGCCCAGTTACAAAATTGCAAGCGTCGCTCGAAATCCTTTTGTTCTAATTGCTGGGTTAGATGGATATGGTAGGGGTGGAATCTATTTATTTTAAGTATACGATTTGATGACGATTTTGATAAGCCGTGTTGTCTCTCGATTTTTTTCTGGTGGAAAGGATCCCGCACTAATTACATGAGAAATTGGCCATCGGTTAAATTGGCTGGAATTTTTTTATGTTATAGTTCTCATCATTCCGAACAAAAAACCTAATGGTCAAAAAGTCTGTCTATGCATAGTTTTCGAGATATATTTTTTTAAACATTAAAAAAACGATTATTTTGCATGTATGTCTCGATAAGCGTTGGGCTGTATTATCTTCACTCTGTATGCATGGATTGAATACATGTATGCTCGCAT
Source organism: Formica selysi (assembly GCA_009859135.1). Classification (NCBI taxonomy): domain Eukaryota; kingdom Metazoa; phylum Arthropoda; class Insecta; order Hymenoptera; family Formicidae; genus Formica; species Formica selysi. Next base: position 74,961 of record WHNR01000114.1, on the reverse strand, counting down.
GTATGTTGGCATGAATTTGTATCACATGTATAAACATACTTGCATGAATATACAGGGTGTCCAAAAAAATGGGGAATACCCCTATCATACTTCAACGTTCGTAATGGGTGAAAAATTCTTTCATCATTCAGAGAGATCAAGGAATGTATCGGATGTTTCGTTCACGATGTTGGAGGGATGTACCCAATGTACAGAATAGATCGGGGAAGGTCGGAAAAGATTAACTTAGGTAGAGTCTGGCGATGGAAATCGGAAATAGCCTGAATCCTTCCAAACTAAGCTTCAGAAAGAATAGACAATAATTAAAAATCATCAGAGTTCTTCGAAAATAATCACTCAGTATGAGAACTGCTGGAAAAATTGATCGGGAATCATTAAAAATACTCGGAAATCATTTAAAACAGTCGAAGATGACCAAACATGATCCATCATCCTCGGAACATCCGAAAATAATCGAAAATTATCTGATATCATCGTCATTGGCAGAGATCCCCGTGATTCTTCTCCAAAAACCATTGAAAATAATCAGCAATTATCGAAGTTCCGCGGAAGTAATCACCCAGAGTGTGTACCTCTGTTTATAATAATCGGAAATGACGTATGTTCATCATCCATCCACGCAAGTGGTGTCCTAAAGATCGGGAGCATTTCAAACGTTCCCAAGTTCATTGAGATTCTGCTGGGGTTGCCTGTGAGCAGCATCCAACACAGTATCCAACAGCGATGAGGACGGATATCTAATGTCCGGTTGATGACGCGCATATCCCAGATACCACAACACGCTGGCAATATGTGCACAAGCACCCAATGTTCTTGCACCTGACCTGCAAGTGCAATAATGATCCAAAATTACGTCCCTAGTATCCAACTCATTGTCATCTGTCACATCGTTATTGTATGCTATGAATATTTGATGCTTTGTTGCACGACGAAATCGTGAGAAAATCCGAACCCTTATCAATCCTGGTTCCCCGAGAAGGGAATCGAGTTGGAACTCCTCTTGTCCATCACGTTGCATCTTATCTTGTATGTACGATGGTGCCAGGTTGACCTGAAACGTTCCCACAGTCAAGTCCCGTAAACTTTCCAATGACAAACGTGGAAAATCATGTAACTGACCATTCTGAAGATGAATCCATTGTGCATTCCTGGTACACATTCTCTCAACTTCTACTCGTGCTTGAACAACGTTCACTTCCTTCGACCTATTCAGGAGCTCTTGTGCCAATTCCGCATTGGCTCCTTCCATTTGAATTAAGGGGTGATACGCATTAATTATCGCCCCCGCAATATTATAAAACTCACCAAGATGATGAAGATGTGGCACTATAATTGTATGGTCGAAGAACTTGAAAATTGTTTTGATATGCCCATTTCTAGCTTCAATTATCCATCTAGTTTTCGTTACCAATCGAGACTCATTACTTTCTTCAGTAGATAACTGTTTCTGATTTGGCATAAGAAAAGCTGGCATTCTATTATCAATCCCTAGCTCTTGCAGTAATGGCTGAACATCTCGATATCCATGATCCAATATCAAAATATCTCCATCGTGGAACCACTCTCTCATGGTGTCAGCATCGCGTCGGAACTCGTTACTCAACATTTGAGCATCATTATTGTAATAATCAGAGAAATAAGGTCCCTGAATCGCCAATATGTACCCATCTGGAGCAACTATCAGAGCAGGTTTGATCAAATGTCGACCTTTGTGAATTGAATATGATTGACGTAGAACACGAAAATTACTACTTTTCTGAATGTACGAGTAAGTTCCGTCAATATAAGCAATAACTCTCGGGGAATCTGGTTCGGGATTATATAATTCATTAGCGAAAGAAGTTACATGATCCACTATATATTGTTCCCGAGTAATGGCTTGGAAACCGATATTGGCTGGGACAAATCTATAAAGAAGAGATTGGCGAACGTTTGCAACTGCCAAACCAACCGCTTGTCGAGATGAATATTGGAATAGAACCTTGAGAAATTCATCAGACAACCCTTGTCGTAGTTTACATAGAAACATCAAGAGATCTTTCTTACTGATATTTCTAACACCACGTGCTTGAGGAACGGGGTCGCAATATGTATACAGTTCTCGGAACTGCTCTTTTGTGATAGGAGCTATGGATGCGAACTCTTCATCAGTGAAATCATTTTCATTTTCATAATTGCACTTGTTAAGTGCTACATCACGGAGGGATTGTAAGAAGATTTGCAACTCCTGACCTTTAATGACATATGACCTGTGAACAGGAGTCAAACCTGGTAACAATGCTTTGTGAATCAAACCATCCTCATCTAAATGTCGGTCACAACATCTTGTTGTTTCCGGGATGTAAATATTCTTCAGAATGAAAACGTTCACCCTAGCCGTGATAGGCAACCGCCGAACATTGTTCGTAGCTCTGCAGAACAAACAAGGATGGTTGGAAATGTCAGTAATGACGTTGAGTCTCAAGCAACTTGGATTCCGTTCTATTTCGTCAATATCGTTTCTTATATTGATATTGCAATTAAAACATATTTTAGATTCATCATCAATTTCGATGGGCTGCGAACCATGTTCTTCTCGTCTGAGGATAGCGGTTTGTCTGATCACTTGATCATCGTCAATTCGCACCATTTGTCGCGGATTGAATTGACGATTACAAACGTAACAACGTTTGCGGGACGTGAAAGGCATTGTAAGATTTTTGTGACAATGAGGGTGAAAAGAATATTAAATAAGACCGAGACGCAATGATAGAAACAACTAGATACGAAGAAAAAATCGTAGTATTGAAAAAAGAACAAATGACAACGCTCTCCGGGCGAACCACGTCCGTTCGAGAGAAAAAGAATATCCAATATTGACGACAAAAACAGGTGAATACGAATGAAATATCCAAGTATTGAGTGAAAAAAGAACTAATGACAACGCTCTCCGGGCGAACCACATCCGTTCGAGAGAAGAAGAATATCCAATGTTGACGACAAAAACAGGTGAATACGAATGAAAAATCCAAGTGCAATACCCTGGTGCAAAAAACATGGACACCCTGTATATTCATGCATGTATGTTTATACATGTGCTACAGATTCATGCCAACATACATGCGAGCATACATGTATTCAATCCATGCATACAGAGTGAAGATAATACAGCCCAACGCTTATCGAGACATACATGCAAAATAATCGTTTTTTTAATGTTTAAAAAAATATATCTCGAAAACTATGCATAGACGGACTTTTTGACCATTAGGTTTTTTGTTCGGAATGATGAGAACTATAACATAAAAAAATTCCAGCCAATTTAACCGATGGCCAATTAGTGCGGGGTCCTTTGGGGATTCAATACAGAGGCACCCAAGAAAACCAATGAATTTGCCGTATTTGGCCCCGATTTTTGTCATATCCTTTTTAAACTGCTCTGCTGTGCCCTTTCCGTGAGTTTTCTTATGGTTTTTCTACACGGATGACGTCTGTTAGGATACCTTCCAGCATACAGTCTTTCCGCTGCACTGTAATTACTTCCAGCCTCATCCAAAATACGAATCATGTCGACTATTTCGTTTGGCGGATAATCAGCCATAATTACAGGACTACTAAAAAATTTCGTAAAAATGCCCAAAATATTACATTCGCCAAGAAAATATCGATGCTCTTTAACGTGCGTATGCGCTGCCAAGAATAAAGTAAGTGTAAAAGTCCTGCAAGTCTTACGTAACGTGCATTAGAATAAGGAAAATTTTTCTTTATCCCAACAAAATTTTCTTAAATCACAAATTGAATATTTATTTAGGGCATTTACTTGATTCGAATAATTTTTAACCATATTAACCTGGCACCCCCACCACGAAAAATCGGGTTCGGCTATAGTAGATAATTAAGTGCTAATTTGTTGCTAATTTATTGCTCTAAGTTCAAATTTATTGCTTCTACCCGTTAGCAGGAAAATGATATTAAAGATGAGGGTGCTGACTTGCCATTAAGCTGGCACCCCCACTTCCGAAAAACACTTATAGCGAGTCGCAAATCATAAAACAAATACACTAGAATTTATTGCTAATTAATTGCTCGAAGATACTGCAAACAGATTTCGAAAATATTAAATTTTTAATTAACCACCAATATGACATACTATGAACATATAAAGTAAAATCATCAAAAATAAGTAACTAACAATATTAATTTGTTACAATATTGTATTCTGCATTAAAATATAGCCAACTGCTACCTCTCCTGCAGCGTGATTTGGGAGCTAGCGCTGCAGAAGTCCTGCCCATCGTGGTGGGATCGCGAGGGGCTATGCCCAAGGAGACGGTCAAAAATTTAGCTTAATATAAAGGACCGCAAGACGCTAATCACAATATCGCTGATAGTGCTACGTAATTCCATCGAGCAATATCATATGTTCATGGATTATGATGCCCCTCGCGAACCGACGTAGGCCCCCAGCTTTGTCGGAAAACTTCCGATCCACAAGCCTCTCAGCCAACTGAGGCACTACGGACAGACGTAGATGCTAGTTTTATAGAACTGTTTTATTTATTTATTTATTAAGTTATGGCTCTCGGACAGCGGGCCTTTTACACCCATCTACCGAAGCAAATTTTTAAACAATTGACAAGATTGAGAAACTCTATTGAGTTGGACGAGGGACATCCCGATACACCATTTATTTATTTATGTACACGTATAAACAAGAAATCTATGTATTTAATTTATTCAGGCTGAGAGTGCGAGTCGTTGGGCCCTAATAAAACCTGGCATACGGGCCACGGCGGCAGAGCCGGAACGCATTAGGACCAGATGCGTCTTTGAGCGGGAACCTCCACGAGGTGTCCCTGGAAACGAACGTTATCGAGAGAGACGAACGTTCGGCTAAACCCCGCTTCCTCAAAGTTTGAGGACTCTGTTATCACTAATTTTTCCTGCCCAAGGCGAAAGTTCCCGACAGGTCAGTCAGACGGGTTTCGTTATGCTGCGGCGTAACTCGGGTCGGCAATCTAGACAGTATGAAGAGCAAGAAGGAGTTATGAGTTAATCTCTGTATATAGTTGAGGGTTCCGTGCAAACAAGGAGCACCAACAGCCAATTCGCCGGTGCTCCAACAGCCGGAGCCCTGTTGTTGCTGGAAACCGCGCCAGCCGAAAATGTGGAAAGTCCGTGGCAGAAAACGCCGCGCAGAAAATCTCAAAACAAACCATTTCCGAATTTATTGCTTGCAGTTTAATTAGAAAAATCGACCCGAAAGAGTGGCGATGCTAGCGTTTGTACAAGAGTAAAGTACATGAACGCAATTAGTTGCTGTTATTATTTTGGTCTTAAAATGTTTCTCTAATTTTTTGCTCTCAAGATATAAAATATCGAATTTATTGCTCCACGTTTTACTTAGAAAAATCGACCGAAAGAGTGGCAGTGCTAGCGTTCGTACAAGAGTAAAGTACATGAACGCAATTAGTTGCTGTTATTATTTTGGTCTTAAAATGTTTCTCTAATTTGTTGCTCTCAAGATATAAAATATCGAATTTATTGCTCCACGTTTGACTTAGAAAAATCGACCGGAAGAGTGGCGGTGCTAGCGTTCGTACAAGAGTAAAGTACATGAACATAATTAGTTGCTGTTATTATTTTGGTCTTAAAATGTTTCTCTAATTTGTTGCTCTCAAGATATAAAATATCGAATTTATTGCTCCACGTTTGACTTAGAAAAATCAACCGAAAGAGTGGCGATGCTAGCGTTCGTACAAGAGTAAAGTACATGAACGCAATTAGTTGCTGTTATTATTTTGATCTTAAAATGTTTCTCTAATTTGTTGCTCTCAAGATGTGTAATATCGAATTTATTGCTCCACGTTTGACTTAGAAAAATCGACCGAAAGTGTGGCGGTGCTAGCGTTCGTACAAGAATAAAGTACATGAACGCAATTAGTTGCTGTCATGATTTTGGTCTTAAAATTTCCCTAATTTATTGTTCTCAAGATATATTAGTACCTATCGTTCGCGAAATGAATTGATAAAATAACCGAATATCATTTTTTTTATATGTATTTCACATATGGTGCAGAAATTTATATTGAGATAATTGTGTATGTTTATAATTTCTTTTGCCTTTCTTATACACGAAATAAAGTTTATATACGCTGCAAAGGATGCAATGCACGCATGCTAATAAACTTTTCGTTTTGTAAAGAATAGGTAACGAAAAAGAAACCTGTAAATTATCGTGCTCGAGTGTGTAGCACACTTTATTACTATGTTCACGAGCGACATCTTTAAGCACATTTACAAAATTAAACTGACATATCTTCTGACGCGTATCTCTTTAGCCATTCAATGTGCGAACACTAGTCGTCATTGTTATAACTCGGTCATTGTTTAGCATTTACTCAGCTTCTAATCAGCTTCTAATGGATAACATACAAGGTAAAATACGAGAAATTAAATCGTTTATTAAAAATATGCTTGATAGACGTATTGTTGATATGTAGGCGTGTATTTTGAGATATTTAAATACTTCCATAATAATTACAATTACTGTATTTCAGAACAAAAACATACATCTGGTAAAACGCTCGCGAGATAGAACAAAGTTAAGAAGAAAATTAAAAAGGAAATTAAGTAAAATGCAAAAAATGGTAAGATAACCTAACCCAGTCACAAACATGTGATGTTTCCGTTAATTCAGAACAAATGTATGAAAAATGTTCTAATTAGTATTATATATAACTGAATATTTATCATTCTTCTATGGATTTTGTCATTACATATTTCGTTAAATAAAATATAAAAATAAATAAAATTACATGACACTGTAAAAATAGTTACAACAAAGTTAGGTTTCATTTGTCACGCATCAATTTCAATTTTATTATTAGTTGAGATTGAGATTTTACATTATTATTAATCGTTATTGTTTTTTATTTTGTATAATAGATAAAAACTAATGAAGACGAAAAAGCTAATGAAAAAACGGAATCCGAGCAAACAAATATATTAGAAATTGAAAATAAAAACAAGGAACAGCCTAATAAACAAATAGAAAATCACACAAAGCCGCATGAACATGGGAAATGCATAATTTATCAGTATAATTGTATCAATTATTTTAATAAAAAAGATTAAATAACATTAAAACATCAAAATATTTTTCGTATATACAGGGTGGTCCATTTTAAACGAGCCAGTCAAATATCTCGAAAAATATGGAAGATACGGAAAAACGTTTCAGACAAAAGTTGTTTGGTTCGAAGGGGGACATAAGATGGTGCCATTGATGTGACCTTGGATAGTCATTTGAAGGTCACATGAAGGTCACTTTCAATTTCTTAAATGGAAACCCCCATTTTTCATTGCATATTCTTATAACTTATGTCGAGAGCTTTCCAAAACACTATAATAAAGTATTTTTTCATTAAGTACTTTTTGAGTTATTTTATATCTTAATCTAACATATTTTGATATAAAAAATAAAATATCTCGTAAAATATTTAGTTTTCGATAATCTTACCGTAATACTTTTATGTACAGAGTAATAAGGCAAATCAATTGGTATAAAGAAAACAAATAATTGTTTTAAAAAAATACATTGTAAATAATTACATACTTTTTCTTAAAAACAATTATTTTTTTTTATACTAATTGTTCGGGAGTCGACCTAGACGAGATCGCCCGAATCTTAAGAGATACGCTCAGAGATGAGCGAGAAGCGGTGTGTTACGCGAATTCGTAGATCCGCTGGAGGATAAGGAGAATGAAATGATTCGAGTGCAGATGTTAAGAAATGTTCTTTTTTATTTTGAATAATAGGAGCGAGCGACGGCACGTATTCCGCGATTCCGACGGAGATCTTCAAATGTCCTGTTAATGTTTGCCCTTTGTCGCGGTTCGGAAATCTTGATTAAGAGCTTCTTGCTAGAAACTCTCGCGAGAGCGGAAATCTTGCACGCGAACGCCGGGTGTTGCTTGGCGCGAGGCAGAGGACATTTGCGGAACGCGCGTCGACTCTCGGACTCCACACTCTTAACACTTAACTTTCACGATGTCTTAGCACTAACTGAATGAATAATACAGTTTGAGATATGACCGAATTGACCGCCGCGAGAATATGAATGCGATTGTATGGCGAGACAATTCGGACCGATTTGAGACGAGTAAGCCTACTGCGTACGCGACACGAGCGAGAATAAGACACGAAAGAATATCACACGAGAAATGATGATATTCGAAACTATGATCGATTGCTATCGACCAGCTCGAATCGTTGTCGTAGGCAGACTAAATCGACCGACCGCGGAAACTCGCATTCTGCCGATGTGAATAACAAGTTTTTCGGTATCGAACGTTCTCGAATCAGATGTTTGTCACGGTTTTTCAATCTAAGAATGCGATCACGCACCGAGCGGGTGACCGCGACGCTTGGTTGTTCTCACTCGTGTTTTATTTTCTGAGGCAATCGTTTTAATATAACGGCGGAATTTAGAAACGACATTTTAATGATTCAATTTTGAACACTAATTGATTTGTCTCATTATTCTGTACATAAAAGTATTACGGTAAGATTATCGAAAACTAAATATTTTACGAGATATTTTATCTTTTATATCAAAATATGTCAGATTAAGATATAAAATAATTCAAAAAGTACTTAATGAAAAAATACTTTATTATAGTGTTTTGAAAAGCTCTCGAGATAAGCTACAAGAATATGTAATAAAAAAGGGGGGTTCCATTTAAGAAAACGTCGATCGCATTGATCTCACCTTGAAAAGGTCACTCAAGATCAAATCCATATTTTTATCATGTGACCCCCTCCGAACCCTACAACTTTTGTTTGAAACATTTTTTTCGATAAAGCTTACTTTCCGAGATATTTTACAGTTTCAAGTTAAAAAACTCACCCTGTATATTAAAACCAACAAACAATAAATTTAATTTAGATCTAAATTTAATTTAGAATTATATTTAATTTAGTTATATCACAATAACTGCAATGTGAATGTATTAAAGAATACACTAATTTTAGCATATTGTTTAGTTTAGCAGCGCCAAGTTTTTTTAATTAAAATTTTTTTATGTTTTCTTATTTCTATTGAACTTATTTTGAAACTCAGGTTTCTCTTAATAAAAATATAATGCGTTTTAATTTTATGCAGAGAATTTGTGTATAACATTTCTATAAATACAAATTTGATTTTATGAATACTATTTCAAATTACAAATTCTCACAAACTGAATTGCTTCTAAGTACTTGGTTAGTTAACTATTGATTTCATATTTAGGTTTTATTTCTTACTATTTAGGAAAAATATTTTATAAATTATTTTTTAGATATATACTTGGCATATTTTTTTTACCTTTGTGAGGGTTTTTTTAGTGGGATGTGCATTTTCTCGATCGCCTGTGTCAATAATTTTCCTCTTTACTTTGTCATCTATAGATTTTGCCCACTGGTACCATCCATTTGTTGTATCTTCATGATCCTCATTATCGTCAACAGAATTCAAATCTTCTGTTTCCAAAAACTGTGTTTCCGCATCAGCTGACATGAATAAATGTTTTACCTTTATTTTGTATTCTTCGCACATAGTTAGTTTATTCTGTTCAGTATTGCCTTCAGTTTCACTCCTAGCAATTATTAAAATAAAAGTTAAAATTTCTTCGGGTCTTTCTACATTACAACATAAAATTAATTGTCCTAGCAAAGATAAATAAAATATCTTAATTCTCGGCCGTGTAATTTTTAAAAAATTACTGTATTTTTTTATAAAATGCGCTACATCAATCCAACGTACGTAGCACGTCGGCAATTGATCATTCTTGCATGCATCAGAATAATTTTCTAGAGTTAAATGTCCTGCAAAACAACGAATGGCTGCTGTCAAAAGTGCTCTTGAAAAATCGCAAACGACTTCTTGTGGACGAGGTGCACCTAAACGGATCCATTCTGATAGCCAAAATTGAATTGCATTAGTATTGTGACTTTCTGACAACATGTGGCACACTGGAAAAAGGCCACTACTTTCGCAATTAATAACAGAATTATAAAGAAATATATATTTTGATTTAGATCGATCAGGTCTTTTAATCTTTTTTATTAAACTTCCAGTTGCATCAATATAAATACAAGCTGGATTGGAAATTGCATATGATCTATACACATTTATTTGATAATTAGACCAATAATGTATAAAAAATGGATTTAAGCCAATATTATGTATAATATATTATGTATCTCGTAAAGATCCTAACTGCATTAATAATAATGCTTTCAAGGGATCTTTATCAAGATAATCTTCTTCTATAATTTTTTTTTTTGCAACTCGCAAAACATTTGTACTAAATAAATGTGGAGGTTCCGCGGTATCGCTTGTGCTCATTAAATCTTCAGCTAATTCCGTACGATAGGCCATGGCCGTAGTTTTTTTCAATTTCTCCGCAATTTTGTCTCTAATAGGACATTTAAGATATCGTTTTCCACAACGACCTTTGCCTTCAATAAAAGTACAAAAAATTTTTGTTGTAAGATCATTTGCAATAGAATTATTTATATCGCATTTAATTACAGCACCACATTTGCACGTACCATTTGCATATCCACTACGCAATAATTTATGATTTTTGAAATTAAAACCATAAGTTATTTTAGTAGCTGCCCAAATTTTTTCGTTAAATACATGTTGCCACATTCCATATCTTAATATTGTATACTCACGTATAGATTCTGGCTTACCTTTGTCTTTTCGTCGATATATTTTATGCATAATCAATGACATAAATTCTTCTTTAGGTATAGTAATGGTAAATGTACTTGCGGTGCTGACATTTAATTTGTAGTATTGGCTGATGAATCTGTGCCCAGATATGTTTCCTCTAATACATCTTCAAACACATCATTTTCCGGGGATGTCGCAGGAGGATAACGATACATTAATTTATCCCTTATGTTCCACTTATTACATGTCACAAATGTATACAACGAAGCGGGTGTAGTGATATGATCCAATTCTTTTGCAATTGTAATCCATACAGAATCGCATTTAGAAACAATAGTATTCTTCGCTGTAATTATCTTATCTTTGTAGTCCAGAATTTTTTGTGTGAATAAATCATTATTTATTCTCGCTGGTCTTCCAACACGCATCTTGATTTAATATGCAATTCACAAAGCACACACACTATGCAAATTAACACTACACAAAGAACGCAATTAAAGAAAATCGTAACAGCGCGTACACAAGAACGACGACAACTTCTGTAGGAAAGCTTTCCACAGATGTTCACTGCTCGGACTCTCGAAAAAGACTGTGGTCAATAGTACATTTATACTAATAACATGTACGCTTGTCTTGAGTGGCTCATCCTTTGATATCGATCTAAGGCGTCGGTCGATCACGCGTCACATATGGTGCGGTCTATTGTTTACACGGATAAAGTTCCGAAAAGTACTCACCCCCGATTTTTTTGAGACTCAGTATTCTTACGTATTTTGATTCGCTGATTACGAATATCATAGTGAAAATTGACGACTATTTGATTTTCATGATGAAAACCATGAAAAACCCATAAAAATTATAGTTTTTTACGCTTATCTCAGTAAATACGGAAAATCATGATAAATGTTTTAGATAAAAGATAGACACAGAGATAAACATTTTATGTCCTATTCATTTTTACTGTACAAGTCATAGTTTTCGAGAAAATCAAAGTTAAACATATATCTCAAACCAATTGCTGTATAGGTGAAACTACAAAGGCTGACAATACTGTGTAGAAGTCCCAATATATAACCTTGCTTTGCGTGGAAAGTTGCAAACCCATGTGGAACCTAGCTTCGCGTGGAAAAGTGTATGCGTGGAAACAGTGGGTTCCGCCCCCTTGCGGGGGGCTCCACTACCAAAAAACTAGACAAATAGGTTTGCGTGGAACCTCGCTTTGCGTGGAAAGTTGCAAACCCATGTGGAATCGTATATGTACTGCAAAGTACATGCTTAGATGGGAGGACAGATATAAGATTTAGATTCCATCGTTTTTGTCGAAAACTATCACTTGTACGATAAAAATGAATAGAACATAAAATGTTTATCTTTGTAAGATCTAAAACTTTTGTCTAAAATATTTATCATGATTTTCCGTATTTATTGAGATAAGCATAAAAACTATAATTTTTATGGGATTTTCATTGTTTTCACCATGAAAATCAAATAGTCGCCAATTTTCACTATGATATTCGTAATCAGCGCATCAAAATACGTAAAAATACTGAGTTTCAAAAAAATCGGGGGTGAGTACTTTTCGGAACTACACCCGAGTATATTATTTAGATGTATTTAGAATAGCAAAATAGAGAAAAAGAAAGTAACTTATTGCATATTTCATGTATGTTCTATTAAATGAAAATGCATAAATTAATTTGTTTTTATGTAGGGAGACGAGAAAATAGAAAGAATAAAGTCATACAAATAAAAGAATATAATAATAATAAACTAAGAGAGAGAGAGAGAGAGAGAGAGAGAGAGAGAGAGAGAGAGAAGCGCGAGTGAACGCGTAAGTGAATATGCGAGGAGCATGAAGCTAAGCGATACGTAGAACAAAGTGAGCGAGCGATTAGAAAGAGACAGTGCGTATAATCGAGAGAGAAAAGATACTGCAATAATGTTAGTGCGTACATGTATATTACTCTCACATGCATGAAAGAGACAAAGATAGTACGATTATGTCTGTCCTTGTCATGTAAGATTGCAGTTCTGTCTATCGCGACATCACGCAACTAATCTACTGCTCTCTTTTACTTTTGAACCTCGATCTCGCACACACACATATGCACGAAAATTTTGCATAGTAAAATCTTTTTTATAAAGCTTCTAAACTTGCTTCTAAAAGTTCACTGATACTCCTTGATAAAATGCCGACTGCGGGATCCACTTGTTAGGCACATGCAAATTACAAATCTTTTATATTAAGCAAATGTTGATGATAGAAGCTGATAACAAAACTGTAATTTTTTTCACTTTTTACATGGAATCATATCTCCCGCACTACGTTACTATGTGTACTTTAATTATGGAAAAGGATTTATTAATATCTATAATCAACAAAAATATTTTACATTTTGACTAATATTCGCATTCTATCGGTAAAACAGAACAGTCCGAGAGCCTCTTAAGGTCATTAATTCTGTAGTATATATCTTCATTTTTAGATTTAATTTTTGAATTTTAGTGGAGAAATTGCATAAGCTTTTGCATATTCTCATTTGTGTCTCAATATTGTTCCTACGATACGCATAATATACAGGGTGGAAGCGGTGCACTTGGACACAGTACAATTGGACACGATGCAAGTGGACACGTTACAAATGGACACGAGATTTTGCACACGGTTCAATTGGACACAGTGCATTTGGACACAGTAATTTTGGATACAGTAGCTTTTGGACACATAAGAAAATACGCATCGTTTACTTGGACACCGCTCACTTGGACACTGTTCATTTGGACACCGTTTATTTGGACACCGTTCATTTGGACACAGAAAGACGCGCACCGTTCATTTGGATACCGTTCATTTGCCCTCCGTTCGTTTGGACACCGTTATTTGCCCACCGTTCGTTTGGACACCGTTCATTTGCCCACCGTTCGTTTGGACACCGTTCATTTGCCCACCGTTCGTTTGGACACCGTTCATTTGCCCACCGTTCGTTTGGATACCGGTGATAAGAAGAACACACACGTTAATCTGCTGTATCTGAGCGATACGATGCAACGAGATAATACGGCGTATTTCGCATGGATCAAGAATTTGTCCCGACTCATCGGCTCGCAACTGAGCGGTAAGTAACATAAAGCGCATATATGCGATCGGTGAGTACGAATTAAAAAAATTTGTCGCGTAATGCGGATAATGTACGCGATTTAAAAATGTGTGTTATGTCGCAGATGCATGCATTATTTTCGAACGAGCGATAAATTATCGGCTCACAGCGCGGACTGTGGAAGGATGAACGAGTGCGCCATAGTCCTTCCTACTAAAGACGACAAATGGTTAGAGTTTCGCAATTACTGTAGAAAGGAGAGACTTCCGTTCGTGATGTACGCCGATCTCGAATGCGTGCTGGAGAAGAAAGAGGAGAAGAGAACGTTGAACACGTCTATCGTTCAGCATCACAAAGTCTATAGTGCTGGATATTACGCGCGATGCGCGTTCGACGATGCTGGCTCGACTTACAAAGCCTATCACGGCGAAGATTGCGTATCGTGGTTCGTTAAAGAACTGTACGATCTAGCGCTTCGCGCGAAGACTATTCTCGACACCGATGCGCCTATGACGGATCTTATACCGGACGAATGGGAGAGATTCATGAGCGCACTGTCGCGTATGCGAGAGACCGTTCGAATCGGAAGACGCTCGCGTGCGCGATCACTGTCATCTAACCGGACGGTATAGAGGTCCGGCGCATTCGAATTGTAATTTAAATTATAAGGAGACTTACGTAATTCCCGTATTCTTTCACAATTTATCGGCTACGACGCGCATTTCATCATTAAAGATGTGGCTAACGCCTTTCCCGGCAGCGTCGAACTGTTGCCACTAACGAAGAAAACGTACATCTCTTTCACGAAGAACGTCGAGGATGCGTCGAATGAGGGATGGTTCGGGAGACGCCTGAAATTCCGCTTCGTGGATTCTTTCAAGTTTCTAAAAGCGCGAGTCTCGAAAAATTGGCGTATCTCGACAAGAGCGAGCTGAGGATCGCGCGTTCGGAATTTTCCGATCTCGACGACGCTGATTTCGAGCTTCTCGCGCGAAAAGGCGTGTTTCCGTATGAGTACGCCGACGACGTCGATAAATTGCTGGAGACTCGTCTACCGACGAGCGAGGCTTTCCACAGTTCGCTGACCGGTGACGCGATATCCGAGAGCGATTACGCCCGCGCGATAAGAGTCTGGGAGCGGTTTCGCGTCGAGACGTTGGGCGACTATAGCAATTTGTATTTAAAAACCGACGTTCTTTTATTGGCCGATGTCTTCGAAAATTTTCGCGACGCGTGTATGAGAAGTTATAATTTAGATCCCGCGTACTATTACACGTTACCTGGATATACGTGGGACGCTATGTTAAAGCATACGGGTATTCGATTCGAGTTATTAACCGACATCGATATGGTGATGTTCGTGGAACGCGGGATACGCGGCGGGCTAAGTCAATGTTCCAATAAATACGCGCGCGCTAATAACAAGTATTTACAGACTTACAATCCTTCGGAACCGTCGTCTTATCTCATGTATTTCGATGTAAATAATTTATACGGATGGGCGATGTGTCAATCGTTACCTTGCGAAGATTTTCGATGGGTCGATGACGTCGCGAGCATCGACTTAATGTCCGTGACATCGAACTCGCCTATCGGTTACATTCTAGAGGTCGACCTTGCGTATCCGTCCAACCTTCACGATTCTCACGCGGACTTGCCGTTCTGCCCGACGCGCGATAAGCCGCCCGGAAAACGTGACGAGAAACTTCTCGCCACGCTGTACGATAAGAGTCGTTACGTGACGTATTATCGCAATTTGCAGCAATGCGTTCGACACGGATTACGCGTTACGAGGATACACAGAATATTACAATTCGCGCAATCCCCATGGCTGCGCGGATACATCGAACTGAACATGCGACTACGAATTAACGCGAAAAACGAGTTCGAGAAAAATCTTTACAAATTGATGAATAACGCCGTGTTCGGTAAGACCATGGAGAATGTGCGCGATCACTCGGATGTCCGACTCGTGACTCGATGGGACGGGCGATACGGCGCGGAGGCGATGATCGCGAAGCCGAACTTTCGTAGCAGAAGCGTCTTCGCGGAGGATCTCGTAGCCGTGGAATTGCGCAAACTCGAGATTAAGTTCAACAAACCGGTTTACGTGGGTATGTGTATTCTCGATGAGTCTAAGATTCGTTTGAACGAATTTCACTACGAGTATATGCTACCGTTGTATCGAGATATGTGTAGAATAATGTACACCGATACGGATAGTCTCATTTATAGCATCGAGTGCAAGGATGTGTACAAGGATATGAAGCGCGACATCGACAGATTCGATACGAGCGATTACGCGGTGGACAACGCGTACGGTATGCCTCTCGCTAATAAAAAAATACCTGGTGCGATGAAGGACGGGAATGCCGGCGCAATTATGACGGAATTCGTCGGGCTCAGAGCGAAGATGTACGCGCTACGAGCCGACGGTAGAGACGATACGAAAAGAATTAAGGGTGTTAAGAGCGGCGTCGTCGTGAGAACGATAACGTTCGAAGATTACGCGCGCTGTGTTCGACAAAGGATCGAGATGAGGCGCGAACAGTCTTGCATAAGGTCCAAGTTACACGAGGTGTATACGGTGTCGGAATCGTAGGTCGCGCTCAGTCCGCACGACGATAAACGATACGTGATATCTGGAACTACGGATACTTTACCGTGGGGGCATTATAGAATACCGCTGTAAGGAGCGAGGAAAACGTCGTATATCGCAAATGTAATAAATGTTATTTGCGTTTAATATAGTTCATTTTAAAGGAGTGTTTATATATATCCGACCCAACTGGCAATTTATTGTTTGATTGTGATCACAACGTTTCGACCATATGGTTTTGGTCCTTATCAAGTGAACTAAAATTACAATATTAAATAATGACAATCACGTTATAAAAATGAAATAAACAAATTTGTGTACCTGCGTTATAGTTGAAAGAGAAAAAAGTCGCTATGTCATAATGACACTGTGTCAACCTCCCTGTTTAAGATACTGAGAAAGACTAAACGACCTTTATTAATCTATCGTATATGCTATTTAAATTCTCTGTATCCTTTTGAGAGTTAATAGTGTTGTCATATTTTTTAATAAAAAACATTTCAGCTATTTCTCTCTTTCTTACATGTTTTTCAGTATGCAGAATATCAGGCGTTGACCAATCGAAGTCATGATCAAATTCTAATTTGTGTTTACTAATTACGGAAAGATTACTTGCGTGCATTTTTATGTTATTAAAATGTTCCTTCACGCGGGTACTTAAATGTCTTTTCGTTTGACCAAGATATGAAGCGCTACAGTCCTTGCAATTTATTTTATAAACGACTTCCGTTCTATTGCTAATAGGCAGTCTATCTTTACCACGTTTAATCAATGAGTTTAATTTTTTAGGTATATTGTAGACAACAGTAAAACCCATATTTTTAAACAACCGACCGATATTGTCACTCAAACCTTCAACAAATGGTAATGCAATGTAAGAGGGTTTGTCTACATTATTTTCCTCAGTACTCGGAACAACATCACCACGGTGTTTCAAAAAATCAAGTCTCTTACCAACATAACGGTTAATAACGTGTCTCGGAAAACAATTATTGAGTAAAATCCGTTTCACGACATCAATATTTTTAACATGAAACTGATAGTAAAATAGCATGGTCAACGAGATTAAAAATGGTGTTCATTTTATATTTAAAAGGATGGTTAGAATAAAAATTAATATATCTATTGGAACAAGTAGGTTTTCTATACCAATTAGTTAAAATTTTTCCATTAAAACGGATAACAGTGGTGTCCAAGAAGTTAATACATGAGTCGGACTCTATTTCATGCGTGAATTTTAAGCGTTGGTGATAACTGTTGAAAACTAACTCAATCTCGTCCACCTTTGCACGTGGAACGATGGCAAAGATATCATCCACGTATCTATAATAAACAGGCACAGTAAAACTTAACAAACTCAAACAATGTGTCTCCAAATCATCCATCACAATATCTGCCAAAATAGGTGATAAAGGAGATCCCATAGGACTGCGTGAAACGAGTGACTGAGTGAAGCGAGGGGGGGATTTAAGGCGGGAGGAGGCACGAACCAAGCATCCATCTCTTCCGTGGCAGCGGCACTGTCGTGTCTGTGTAGGGCGTTTACACACCTCCTCAGCCCGACAAATAATTGTTAGAAAACAACATTTGCAGGTCTGAAAAAATATGCGAGGTACGAGTGGCTGAATCGGGAATCGAACCCGAGTCTTTCGCTTTCCGGGCAACTGCTCTTACCACTGAGCTATTCAGACCTCGCACCTTACGCCACTCTAACACAGTACATACGACTCCAGAGCGATATTGGAATCTCGCTCCATGGATGCAGTGCCGATTGCCACGGAGAGACGAAATCCCCAGCACGTCTCCAGAGCGGTCCAAATCATAACGATTGAAAATTGACGCCCGTAGCCGCTCAGCGATGAGTCTTGACTCGTCACCAGTATGAATGGAAGCCTCCTCGAGTAGTTCATCCTAAACCACTACGCCCAAGCAGCCCCCTCTTCTGCTCCCAATTAATAATACGATCTTCCACCGTCACCACGTGGTGGATCTACTGGACAGATTACCAGCACTTACGCTGGCACAGATGTACACCGCAGAGTGAAGCGAGGGGGGGATTTAAGGCGGGAGGAGGCACGAACCAAGCATCCATCTCTTCCGTGGCAGCGGCACTGTCGTGTCTGTGTAGGGCGTTTACACACCTCCTCAGCCCGACAAATAATTGTTAGAAAACAACATTTGCGGGTCTGAAAAAATATGCGAGGTACGAGTGGCTGAATCGGGAATCGAACCCGAGTCTTTCGCTTTCCGGGCAACTGCTCTTACCACTGAGCTATTCAGACCTCGCACCTTACGCCACTCTAACACAGTACATACGACTCCAGAGCGATGTTGGAATCTCGCTCCATGGATGCAGTGCCGATTGCCACGGAGAGACGAAATCCCCAGCACGTCTCCAGAGCGGTCCAAATCATAACGATTGAAAATTGAAGGAACATTTTAATAACATAAAAATGCACGCAAGTAATCTTTCCGTAATTAGTAAACACAAATTAGAATTTGATCATGACTTCGATTGGTCAACGCCTGATATTCTGCATACTGAAAAACATGTAAGAAAGAGAGAAATAGCTGAAATGTTTTTTATTAAAAAATATGACAACACTATTAACTCTCAAAAGGATACAGAGAATTTAAATAACATATACGATAGATTAATAAAGGTCGTTTAGTCTTTCTCAGTATCTTAAATAGAGAGGTTGACACAGTGTCATTATGACATAGCGACTTTTTTCTCTTTCAACTATAACGCAGGTACATAAATTTGTTTATTTCATTTTTATAACGTGATTGTCATTATTTAATATTGTAATTTTAGTTCACTTGATAAGGACCAAAACCATATGGTCGAAACGTTGTGATCACAATCAAACAATAAATTGCCAGTTGGGTCGGATATATATAAACACTCCTTTAATTTATCTACTGGCGACATCTAAAAATTAAACATTAATAGTTTATTTTAATATAGTTTATTTTAATAAAATACTCCGAGAGCGCGATAGAAGAGAATAACGAGCGCATGTCTCGCGAAAATCGCGAGAATATTTATAAACGAACGCGAGGATCGAACTCGCGAGATCGCGTTTTTTCGCGAGTGCTTTGTAATTTCGCGAAACGCGCGTTCGCCATTCTATTTACGACGCTCTCGGAGACGCTGCTTAAAACGTACAAACTTTGGTTATTTATTGTTAGTATAAATGTAACACAGTTTATTGTTAATATAAACACAGTTTATTGTTAGTATAAACACAGTTTATTTTATAAATAATAAAGATTATTTTATAAATAATATAGTATATTTTATAAACAATATAGCATATTTTATAAGCAATATTTACTTTAATAAAATATTTCGAGAGAGAAAAATAACAAAGACGAGATACGCGAAGATACGAAATACTCGCGAAGAGACGCGCGAGTTTTTTCGAGTATTTTTACATTATAAAAAATCGTGGTGATTTCCAGACTGTTTTATTTTTAACAAATCTCGAGCCAGTTTTGACAAGCTGCTCTAGCCCGAGATAAGAAAGTTATTCTAGCTTATAACTTCGTATCCTCACTCAAGATTTATTTACAAATCTCAGGCTAGAGCAGTTTGCTAAATCTGCATCGAGATTTATTAGAAATAGAACAGCCTGGAAATTACCACAATTTCTTTATTATGCTCTCGGAAGCATTTTATATCGAATAATGTGAAAAAAGGTTAACGCGAGATACGATATTCGCGTAGCGGTATGATAAAAGAATTCATATAGAGCGTGAGAAAGAGTCCGTATAAAGCGCAAAAGAGAAAACGCAGGACGTGGCGGCCGCGTAGCGGCGCGAGAAAGAATCTGTATGGAGCGCGAGAGAGAACCCGTATGGAGCGCGAAAGAGAACCCGTATGGAACGCGAAAAGTTCGTGATAATTTTTATTTTTCTAACGAATAATTTTATTTAATATATGTAGTTTTATTTAATAAAAATACATTTTTATCATAATACAGCCGTTTTATTTATCCAAGAATTGTGCGATTCGTCCATTCTCAGCCATTTCACGTAAACCTCGTTGCCCCTTCGACGCGGCACCTTTTCCACGAGATACACGTCGGGATCGTCGACGCGCAGCAACTCGTGCTCGTAGAATTCTCCGGCGATCGGTTCGCCGCGCTAATCCTTCAGCAGATACGTTACGGGATTAGTCCGTTGTATCTTGGTTATTTGAAAAATCTCGGTGGTCCAGTTAGGTATGAAGCCTTTCTCGAAGATCGTCTTAAACTTGCTGATGCGTACCGGATTAGCTACTTTGAATTTCGCCGGAGCCGCGATTTTTATATTGCTGTATACCGTATTTGAAAGTTTATCGGCGATCGCTGGAGTCACGTCGACGGGTCTCATACCTATAGTGCGATGATTTCGCGTGTTGTACTCCTCGACGAGTCGAGGTAATTCGTCGATCCACTTGTACGTTCCGCTCAGCGTGAAATACTTCCACATAGAATTTTTGAGCGTGCGACGATCGACGCCTTCATCACCGAGTACGTCGAGTAATGATTCATTTCGCGCTTTTCCGCGAATTTTCGCACCTCGGCGTTGTAGAATTCCTTTCCTTTGTCGGTCTGCAGATTTTTCGGACACCGCTTAGAGTCTCGCACTATCTTGGATAACGCTCGGGTAACCTCGTTCGCGCTCTTGCTTTTAAGCGGTACAGCCCACGCGTATTTGCTTAATGCGTCGATAACGGTGAGTATGTAGTTGTGGCCTTTGTTGAGTCTCGCGTAAGGACGCATCTCGACCACATCCGCCTGCCATAGGTCGTCGTACCCGTGTATCGCGACGCGACGACGCGGAAAGATTCTTCTCGCGGGCGCGTGCAACTTCTCGACTAGTCTTCGTTTTTCGGCGCTCATAATTCTCTTCTCTTTCTCTCAAGAATGACGTTGGGCGGGATCTCTCTCTCGAGCGGCTCGCCGCTCCGAGCGTCGTCGCCGGTCTCGCGAATCTTCGCCAGTTCCCTCACTCTCCCCGATAGCTCGTCCGCGTCTCTCTTCAATCGCGATGTTGAATTTTCCAATTCTCGTATCTTCACCGCGGTATTCGCCGCGACGCGTGATTTTTGGGTTAGTTACTGTATTATTTTACCCTGATTGAACAGTATTTTACGGTCGCTTGCGCTTTTCGTCGAAGACTCCACCGCGTTGAGCGATATCGTATTTTTTGCGGCATCGATCCGATTACTTAAAGCGTTGATCCGTTTATCCAAAGCATCGATCCGTTTATCTAGAGTGTTAGCGTTCGATTCTGTTCTCGAAACGGAATTTTCCACGGCGAACCGAATTTTACTCAGAACGTCGTCGCGCGCTTCGATCTTGGAAACAAAACTCTCCGCGGCGTCTATTCGTTTACCCAGAGCGTTATCGAGCTGGGTGAGTCTCGTGAATAGTAGAATGACGCCTTTCCCTGCCTCGTCCGCGTCTTTTCTCAATTGCGACGTGATTCCTTCAACATAGTTTTTGCTCGTCGCGTCGGCGTCCTCCTCCGGCTTAGCCAGACGTTTTATCTTGCGCTCTTTCGCGTCGTACTCGACGGAAGAGCTTAGACACAGCGCATTATCGCGCACGTAATTTCGCAGAGACTCGATAGCCGGACGTAGTCTTCCGGTTTCCTTTCCGGTTCTCGCGTCGTAGCCGCGGTTTTTTAGAGGTGTACCGAATTTGCTCACGGACATCGCGAATCCCGCGTACGACTGCGACGACCGTCGATGCGACGATTCGATTTATACGATCGCTCCCGTTTCGCGAAGCTCCTCGATTATCGATGGAATCTCGTTTTCGTGAGCGTTGTTGCCGACGCGAAGCGTCCAGCAATCGCAGACGATCCACTAATTCGTTCGGATCGCCCCAATGAACGTAATCGATTCTATCGTCCGTGACTCGCATGGTCGACGGTACGCAACCCGCGCCCCTCTTTTTCGCGCCGCTGCCATGGATAAGCGGAGCGATAACGAACTTGTATTTGTATCCCTTATTTCCTAAAACAGATTTTCTAGCGTCATGGTCGCGTTTATGAGCGTTCGTTGTTAACAATATACTCTTGTATAATAATTTTAAAAAATTAATAAAAAAATTAAAAATTTATACACAAAATTAGAAATTAAAAACTTATGCAAAAATTAAAAATTAATACAAAATAAAAAAATAAAAAAAATTGTAGTTAAAAATCTTGGCGCTGCTAAGTTTCAAAATTAATAACTGCAATGTATCTTAAAGTAACAAATAATTAATTTAATTTAAACATTATTACATTAATAACTTCAATATAAATGTATGGAGTACGTTAATATCATAATATCATTAGCATATTATTTCGCAGCGCCAAGATTTTTAACTAAAATTTTTTTTATTTTTTTGTTTTGTATTAATTTTTAGTTTTTGCATAAGTTTTTAATTTTTAGTTTTGTGTATAAATTTTTAATTTTTTTATTAATTTTTTTAGATTAGCTATATATCCTACTACTTTAATTATATTGGAATTTATTAAATATAATTTTTCTTAATATTGAAAATAGTAAAATAAATTAACTTTATAACAAATTTTTATTCATATAATTTTTCTTAATATTAGAAATAATAAAATAAATTAATTTTATAACATACATTTTTTTATTCAGTTGTAATATTTTTTGATATCATCATTTTTGTAGAAAATTAAAACAACTAGTTTGTATAACAGTTTCTTTTTTAATTAAAATGTTTTTATTTAAATAATAATAAAAGAAACAAATTTTATAGCATACATTTTTATTTATTTGGCGCAATTTTTTTATATCATTATTTTTCTAGGAAGTTTAAACAACTATTTTGTACAACAGTATTTTTTTGGTTAAAATTTTGTACAATTAAAATAATACTATTTTGTATAGAGTTAAAACGACATTATTTTGTAGAGTTAAAATAACACTATTTTGTATAGAGTTAAAATGATATTATTTTGTAGAGCAGTTTTTTATAGTAATTTAAAAATAAAAAAATTTTTTCTGTAACACTTTTTCACATGGCGCGTGCACTTGGCGCCTTTTTTTACCTTTTTTAAAAAGGTGAGTTTTAAGAGATTATATCATTCTTTTTTTGTGTAGTATGTGTTAAACATTAAAAAATTTTTTTTTATTAACCTGGTGGAAGCTGGCAGTCCTTTCTAGAGTAGTCCGCACCAGTTTAATAAAAATACAAGTAATCAAAACATTAAATCAAAAGGAATTGTGTGTGTATCTACCTTATCATAAACATATAGAATATTTTTAAATAAAATGTGTTTTTTTTATTCGTAGCATAAACTACATTTAAAATTAAATGTTTTAATTATTTTATAAATAAGATAGAATTTATATTTTTTTAAATAAATGAGAGTTAATATAAAAATATTCTATATGTTATGATAAGATGTATGTATATGTGTATGTGTGTGTGCATATTGTACCTTATATAAAATGTGATATGTGTGCATATATAAAATGTATCTTAATATAAATATATAAAACGTACTTTTATAAAATGTGATGCTTTTTTTACATGTAACCGTCGATTATAATATTTCGGATTATTATACTAAATGCGGCGCCGATTATGATGCTAATAATCGCTCTTTCATTAATTCTTACTTTAGAATCGCGTTTTCTTTATTGTTGCTTCAGTTTCTATGAATGACATGTGATATATTTTGTAATGTGATAGGACGCCAAAACGTTATTAATATATATTAAGAATATATTTATAATAAGATGTGTGTGTGTGTGTGTCTTATTATAAACATGTAGAATATTTTTAAATAAAATGTGATGTTTTGTTTTTTATGCATAGCATAAACTACTTTAAAAATCAAATGTTTTATTTATTTTATAAATAAGATAGAATTTATCTTTTTTTAAACAAATGAGAGCTAATATAAAATTATTCTATATGTTTATGATAAAATGTTGTATCTTGTATAAAATATGATACTTTTTTTTATATCTAATTGCCGATTATAATATTTCGGATTATCATACTAAATGCGGCGCCGATTATAATGCTAATAATCGCCCTTTTATTAATTCTTACTTTAGAATCGCGTTTTCTTTACTGGTTTAGTTTCTATGAGTCTCATATGATATATTTTGTAATTAGAATCGCGTTTTCTTTATTATTGCTGGTTTAGTTTCTATGAGTCTCATTTGATATATTTTGTAATGTGATAGGATGCCAGAACGTTATTAATATATATTAAGAATATATTTATGATAAGATATCTGTGCGTGTGTGTGTGTGTGTGTCTTATTATAATCAGTATAATATGATTTTTTTATGCGTAGCATGAACTATTTTTAATTTTTTTTCTTCATGAAATCTATATGTTTATAATAAGATGTGTGTACGTGTGTAATAAATTCGATTTGAACTTTTAACTATGCACTTGCATTTTTATTAACCCGGTGGAAGCTAGCAGTCTTTTCTGGTCTGGGATAGTCCGCAGGTTAATGAAAATATTGTAAACCAAAATAATCAATAATATCAGTTTTAATAATAAATTTCTTCTGTCAAATATATATACCAAATAGTATTCCGACAGATAGAAAAATACAACGTAACAAATCTATTATATTCATTAACAATACTAGAACATGCTTCATCTATTTCAAGCAATGCATTCGCATCGAAATAAGAATTAACTATAATATGTTGATTTGCAATAAACATGATGCCACAGGCTTTGTCAAAATCTTATCAATTCCACTGAAAAATAAATGTATATTTATGAATTATTCATAAAACATGCATTAACTTTACACACAGACTGCATTTCACCAATGTTATTTATACTTATCTATAGTCATATGATGCATGACGAATAACTATATGATGACATTCCTTTAACAAATGCATTCAAATATACTAGATTCTTGTGTGCGTATGCCTATATTACTGTTCGCAGTTATCCATACTGGTTTTTGACAGGTATTCGACGTTAAATTTTCCAGGGGCAACATTATCATCTATTTCAAGCAATGCATTCGCATCAAAATAATAATTAACTATAATATGTTGATTTGCAATAAACATGATGCCACAGGCTTTGTCAAAATCTTATCAACAGCTTAAAAAATTATTCTACTTCCACTGAAAAATAAATGTATATTTATGAATTATTCATAAGACATGCATTAACTTTACACACAAACTGCATTTCACCAATGTTATTTATACTTATCTGTAGTCATATGATGCATGACAAATAACTATATTGTTATGCCTCCGGAGAGGCACGGTAGTTAGGATCGTTTGCCGGAAGGAATTTGGGAATTCGGGCTCCGCCCGAGTAGTTCACTGAATTTATTATAATTAAAAATGACACCTTCGTATTCTGAATAAATGTATATATAACTATTTTATTCGTAACTTGGCTTAATTACAAAGTCCAAGCACGTCTCTCGCGTCGCGTATCGCGATATCGGATATCTTGGCGTGCGCGTGTCTGGAGTTGAGTTTCGGTCGCGAAACTCACTTCTCGATCTTATGTATTTCTTTCTGCCGACTGCGTGGCGTTAATTTAATAGTTTCCCGTAACAAGCGTTATTGACTGCCCGCGTAATATTAATTAATGATAAAGACTGCCCGCCGCTCGTTAGCGATGGGTCTTTTTATTATCTCCCCTTGGTTTCTCAGGACGGGATCGGTTAGCGACAAGACCATGTGTCGCGTCGCTCGATTTTTGCGGCAAGATCCGGATGCAAGTTAAGGAGTTCTAAGGGACTTCTTTGCTTGCATTTTCGCACTTTCCTTTTCGCTTTTAGGTAGGACCTCTACGTTGCATTTTCGCAACGCATTAATTCCGCTTGCCTTGATTTCCGCGTTTTCGTAATGAGTGATTGCGCGGTCGCTCGGGCTTCGCGCGTGGCTCGCGTTGTCAGCGCTTCGCTCGGTCAACGTTCGTAACGTGATCTGTATTCGCGTTACACGTTGAGCAATCATATCAAATAATATGTATTTAGAATAATATATTTAATAATTCGTGTATAGCCTGTTCGGGCTATAACAATATGATGACACTCCTTTAACAAATGCATTCAAATATACTAGATTCTTGTGTGCGTATGCCTATATTACTGTTCGCAGTTATCCATACTGGTTTTTGACAGGTATTTGACGTTAAATTTTCCAGAGTGCAACATTATATAGCGTAGCACTCTTTCATTTATAAAAAAGTAAAGCTTCAAAATTCTTCCTGATACTTCTGGGTAGTTGAATCTATAAAATACACACACACATATCTTATAATAAACATATTATAGAATACACACATCTTTTTTTTATAAATATATGTATTGCGATGCTTTGTTCTGTTTTTACATATACATAAATTACTTTTGTAATGTTTTAGTTTTCTCTAATATAAATGAGATATACCTGATCCAACTATCCACAAGTATTACGAAGAATTTTGCATCTTTACTTTTTTATAAATGAAAGCGTACGAACACTGCACCCGGCATTTCGCAAACTTAACCTATACCTGTCAAAAGCAAGTATGGATGCATGCAAGCAGTAACATCGTGTGGCGACTCGTGTATGCGATTCGACACATATTCCAAAAAAACTCATCCTCTCTCAACATCAACTCGTTCGTGACTAACGGTCAAGCTTACCTATCGAGACCGCTGCCACAGCTGTGGCGCCACCAGTACCGACATGGCACATCGACTCGGAATACAATTCGAGCTTCTCATCTAGCTAAATTTTCTCTCTCTCATGTTCTTCCTTAGCAATCGACGAGATCTGTTCGCGCGTTTTCTTCCGGCGTTAGCAAACACGATTCTGTACGGACTGTGATAATAAAGATATATTTATACATAGTATTTTGTCTTCCCGTGTACGTTCTATTCCATGTAGCAAACCCGCGGCTACAATCGAAGCGCCGTTAGCGCAATCTTTCGTCAAAGACGCCAACCGTACAAGAAATACATTGCCATTATTACATGTGTGTTGTGTACGTGTATATATACGTGTAGCATAATACCACTATATTCTATGCATGTGTTGTATACATATATAGCGGTAAAAGGGACGACGACGACGACGACGATGATGATGATGATAGTAACGTTTCTTACATGAAAATTTCCACATTTCGACTTTGCTTCGTAATATCTTTGCTTTATAGAACATGCAGAGCGAAAATAAAGACACTTTCCTTATATAAATCGAACCCAAGCTATCGATTAAGCTTATCAAGAATTCGATCGGTTCAGCCGTTATTCAGATCTGGTAATCTAAGGTACTCTCAACTATCCGACTCACGTATAGATACCCGGGGTGCCTCGCTGTTATTACGCGCGGTCTTTGCTTCGCGTGACTTGGCGCGAGACACTACCGTGTCTTTTGATGCGAGGAGCATGAAGCTAAGCGATACGTAATACATAGCGAGCGAGCGATTAGAAAGAGACAGAGCGTATGATCGAGAGAGAAAAGATACTGCAATAATGTTAGTGCGTACATATATATTACTCTCACACGCATGAAAGAGACAAAGATAGTACGATTATGTCTGTCCTTGTCATGTAAGATTGCAGCTCCGTCTATCGCGACATCACGCAACTAATCTACTGCTCTGTTTTACTCTTGAGCCTCGATCTCGCACACACACATATGCACGAAAGTGTTGCATCGTAAAATCTTTTTTATAAAGCTTCTAAACTCACTTCTCCAAGTTCACTTTTGCTCTTTGATGAAATGCCGAGTGCGGGGTTTACTCATTAGGCACGTGCAGATTACAAATTTGTTATATTAAGTAAATGTTGACGGCAGAAGCCTATAACAAAACTGTAATTTTCTCATTTTTTTTTACTTTTCATATGAAATGTTAAACTCTGTACTCCGTTATTATGTATACTTTAATTGTGGAAAAGGATTTGTTGATATCTATAATCAACAAAAAGATTTTGCATTTTAACTAATATTCGCATTCTGTCGGTAATCCGGCATCTTCTTAACGGAAAAGATTTACCGAGTTATATGATTTTATATGGATTTATAACTTTCAAAGGTAATTATACAGAAAAAGGGCAATCCATACAACAATTGTAGGGTGAACCTCGCTTCGCGTTGTAAAGTATATGCGTGGACACAGTGGGTTCCGCCCCCCCCCCTACGGGGGGGCTCCACTTCCGGAAAATATAACCTAACCCAAACCTATTTCCGATTTAGTTTCGCGTCCGAAGCACAGGGCGATATGGGATGGACCTCGCTTTGCGCAGAAAGTTATAAATCCATGTAAAATCATATAACTCGATAAAGCTTTTTGTTAAATATCTCAAAAGCTATGCAAGACCGCCAAATAAAACAAAGCGAATATTAATCAGCAACCTCACCCTTACAACATATGTGAAGGTCAAGGTCATCGGCAAAGTATAAATGTAAATCCACTAATGTAAATAATTATCGATTCAGTACCATTTTCTCTTAAAAAATGACTTTTGTAGGAGTCGCCAAAATTCCTTTCAGGATCTTTCATTTCAACCTGAAAGGAAGCTTTTCACAAAGTTTCATCAAAATCGGAGACGGGCCCTTTTCGGAACTCCACCCAATTATTGATTCAGTTGTATTTGTCAGATACTTCGTTAGAAGGAATTTTATTATTTTTTCGGTATCATTTTATTCTTCCGCCGGAAAATTCTACTGCAAAAGATATCTACTAATTTTTATTTATTTTGACCGGTGCGGTTTCGTCACCGATCTTTTTGCGTCTTTCTCACGATTACTCATAGATATAGTTATTGACAAGTGACTAAATGTTTAAAGAAATGTATGGCGCAAGATGCTCTGTTTACTGAACGATTCATTTTTATCACCAATCGACGGTCATTGCGGCAACTTCGCGGAAGGACGGAATCGTGGCCAGGACGTAACACGATCAAAGAAACGTGATAATAATAATACACAGAATCAAATAAGCGAAAGAAGTTCAAATAAATGTTAATAACAAAGCCAGAGTATCGTTAGTCCAATAGGAATTGGGTTCGCTCAAGAATAACATCAACAAAGCAATCAAATCAGAACAAGCAATAATATCAAAAATAATCGCACATGAGAAATAATATTCAATAATACAAATATTCATATGAGAAATAACATTCAATAATCCAAAATTTCAATATAATATATAATTACATATGAAATTAATAAATTCAACATAGAGACTTGCCAATCTCGATCTCCGTGCCCTGTCTATTGTGGGCGCCAATTTGTGACCGTGTATATATTTTAAGTAATTATTTTATGTTTCCCAACGGGTCGTTGGTAATGATCCACAGCACACCTTCGGCGCGATATACGATAGCTCGATCTCACACAAGAGCAAATTTCGGTAGCGATAGATTGGGCGTCAGGCGCGAGAATTCGCGTCACACAGAAGCTCACAAAGCCGTAAAACTTTAGATGAAGTAAGAATTGCGACGGCAGAATACGCGACCACTCAGTTAACGAGGTTGGTAGAGGAAGTAATTCGTACGAACGGGACAGGAGAGAATCAAAACAGGCAAAATTTATAAGACACAAAGATTTAACGAAATAATAATATATTAACAAGTGTAAATGATTGAATAGACAAAAGAATATAAGTTCGGAGAGATCGGCCTGTTCGTCGGTCTCGTGTTAACGTGGCCGAGCGCAAGAGTATCGCGTTTCATGACATGCGCGAGTAAGATCGATTATACGGTGGACGCGAATTTTCCGACGCGCGGGCCGTGTTCGGGCCCCGGTAGTGACAGAAAATCTTTTAGATCTCAATATATAACCTGCGTTCGCCCACGCCAAGTTCTAATGATGGTGTATAAAAGAAATATAAAGGCGCTCGTATAGCAGCCGTTTCTCGCGACAATAGTTCGCAATTGCGGAATATGATCTTAATATCGTTGTTCGGATCTGACTTTTCTCTATCTTTCGACTTTACAATAATTACGGCGACAGCAAATGACGGGCGCTGCACAAAAGAGAGAACAGTAATTACGCGACTAACATGACGCACTTATCAGAGAATACTATAATGACGCGCAATATAATAGCTCTGCAATAGCAACACGCTCTCCTAATACAGTGCGAAAGACCAATTATAAAAAATTATACCGAAAATACAACACATACGCGGCATGCGAGATTTTCACTACGTATGGGAGATATTCGAGACGCAAAATATTCGCAGTATATGAGCTCGTTGCAAGACAACAAAGAAACACAGAACGGTAGCGATGCAAAGTAATACACGATAATATTCGAGAGATACAATTATGACTGTCGGCGGCAGAATTCCCGGGAGAGAGAGTAACTATGCTATAAAGAAGATCGGATGAGTCGTTTCGCCGTCGGTCGTTTACTCTCAAGAAACACGATAGCGATAAAAGAATTCGGAAATGAAACATTAACTTATGACAGCGATTATTACAAGGCGCGACTCATTCGAACTATAATCGAAATTGGTGGCTTACAGATGGACGGCGTCAGTCTCATCGGTTTCCAGTTCTAAGTCCGCTCTTATTCTCGATATCTGCGATGGACCTCCGTCTCGCAGGCTGGTTTGCCGAACAGTAGCGAGCGGAAGGCCAACAGGAGACACGCCGGCACATTAAGGTATAAGTTGGCCACCTGTGGTGCTTCCGGGTCATCAGGACCGTCGTGTGGCCTTGTTGGTCCTTGCGGCATTCGCGATATGGATTTTCCGGTCCTCGATCGCTCCTTTCGCCTATGTCTTCGGATGTGGAGGATATGCTGCGGCAGCGTACAAGCCGGCCCGGCTCTTTTACGTCCTTCCGTGATCCCGGATGTTCTTTTTTTTCGAGTTCCTTATCAATCGGGATCGTATCCGGATCGGAGTTCCGGGCTCGCATGCGTCGGGCGCAATATCGTATCTCCGCGTCGGGGCTTCCATGCTAATTGTATGCAAAGTGGCCTTCCCCTGTGGTCTCCTCGTTAATCTTGCGGGCAGCGATTTTCTCAGAGAGCGACAGCGAACAGTTTTCGTCGTAATTAATCGAGTTAGTACGAAAGGCAAGATGCCATTACCGGGTGTGCTCCGTATGCTGAATTGGACCTCCACTCGTCCTTGGCGTCAAGCCTTTGGGCCCTTCGCTGTCACCGGATGAGATCCCGTCGTTCTCCTCTATTATCCAACGTCACCATACTCTAAAACTTATTCTATTGCCAAGATGTGGCGACCTACGGCAATCACAAAGATATGATAGAGCGATCCGCGATACATTAGCGCGTTTTGCAACATGGCGGCCCACGCGCTCGCGCGTCCGCGCGTATTTCCGGGCGGCGCCGCTAGGCGGCGAAGGTCGAGTCGAGCCAACCTGGAAGTAGAAAGCGGTCAAGCCGGAATATAAGACGGACCCCTTGCGGAGAAAATCAGGCGAAGAAAATTCTTGGCTACATCTTCAAGAAAATAACCAGAAGTCCTTGGCGCTAGACGCCGGACACCAGGAAAACCTTCCACTACGCATCGAACCGGCAACGAGAACAACTCATCCCGACCATCAGAGGAAGAGACATTACCCGGCGGAGAATTGGCCTAACACCACTGCACATTTCAGCAAAGAGGAGAAAGGTCGACGGCGCCCAGTCGCCTACATCCGGCAGAGCTGCCAGTTCGTGGGAAATGGGAGCCCTCACCACTTACCGCGGGATTTACTAACACAGACGTAGTCGCTACGTCATAGCGTGTACGTGTAGCTTCGTGCGTGGAGGCAGGCTACGAGCTATGAACAGCACTGAGCGATCACGAAAACGTTCGCCGCTCGCACATGTTCGGCCGTCGAATTTTCCTATTCGCTTGCAATATATGCAATATATATATTTCTATGCAATACAACAGAATAAATGCAATTAGTAGAATAAATATAATTAGAATGGAAATATAATATTTATATTATATATAATAGAATAAATAAAATTTATCTTCCATTCTTTTATGTAAGAGAAATAACTTGATAATAAAATAATAAATATAAAATATAAAATATAATAAATAAAATTAAAAAAATGCTTAAGAAGCAAATTGCGTATGTACATGTATGTATTTAAATCTTAAAAGTTCTTATATACAACAATAATTATATTTTTTAAAAAATAGCGGGGATTATAAGTTTTGAGGTATGTTTAATACGTATTATATATAACTGACATGCTAGATTCAATAATTACTCAGCTTTTAAGGAATATAAATTAATAGAATAATATAAATTTAGATAAACACAGTTTATATTTATAGCTGAATGTAAAAATTATTAAAAAATACAAAATAGAATAAACAAAATATAATAAAATATAGAAATATAAAATATAATAATAAAATAAAAATATAAAATATAAAATATAATAAATAAAATTAAAAAAATGCTTAAGAAGCAAATTGCGTATGTACATGTATGTATTTAAATCTTAAAAGTTCTTAAGACTAGAATAACAAATAATAAATAAATTTTGAAAAGTTCTTAATATTAAACGTTTCGATCCTCGACTGGACCCTCTTCAGTAAAAACAAATTGAAAGAACGAGAAAAGGTTCTTGTTAAGACTATTGTTGAAACGCATTTTAACAGCCAGCGTAAATTAAAAACAAAAATAAAAAGCTTTATATTAATAATCGATTATGGTATTATTATGTGATAATATTATTGTTGCGTTTGTTTTTTATTGTCGCATAAGTGCAATATCATGAAAAAAGAAATAAGCTTTTGTTGTAAGATTTTGGAAAATTGAAAGCAAATTATTTGCAGCACGAACGTTCTCAGATATTTGTTCCATCAAAAAATTTCCTAATATATCCCACATTTCTAAAATTCTTTGAATGCATTTGTAACGTGTTAACCAACGTGTTTCTGAATATTTTAAAATATTCAAAGATTTATCTTTGAAGCACATCTAGAAATTTCGGAAAATAGCAGTTCTGTTTGGATTGTTGTTAATAAATTGTGGAAATGCCTTTAATAAAATGCTCACAGTGTTGAGGAATTGTTTTATATAATGAACCGTGTTATCATAGGAGATTCACGTCGGAAATGTTATTTATAAAAAAAACAGAGAATTAGTTTGAACTTGCAGAGCGAATTATCGGATCATTAAATTCTTCCTATTTTCCCATTATTAAAAAGCTAAAAAAGTTTTAAATTAACCGGCACTGATAATTTGTTTTTCTCATCATGATCGTGTTTGCCTTGTTGTTCTTATTTCATTGTATTTTGTTTATTTTCTCCGTCCGCGCGACAGTTTAAGGCATATCATGTAATGTCACGGTTGTGTTTTTCCGTTGAGCTTCCGATCTTTATTTTAATAGATCCTTCATCGGTAAGTCGTGATATATTGGTTTTTATTTTTATTCGATATTATTCCATCACTGTTATAATCAAATAATTTTTCTAGACGGCTCAATCAATTTTAATTCTCTTTTCTGCCGCAAATTGATACATCTCTACGGATAATAAATTTGAATTTCTGAGGTGTCTTTGAAGAAATTAATATATTATTAATATAATTATAAGACTTTTAAATATAATAAATAAGGTAAAAAAGGCAATAAAAGCCAGGCGCAATAATCAGGGCACATTTATTATATCTCGCTTTAAATTGTAGGCGTACGTTTCGATCTCTTCTTCGGATCATCTTCAGCGCAAAAAATAATAGATAGAAAACAAAACATATTTTTATATTTTTTTTGTATTAATTAATTAATTTTATTTATTAATTTTATTATATTTTATTTATTCATTTTATTATATTTTATTTATTTATTTTATTATATTATATTTTATTTATTTTATTTTATTCATTTATTTTATTTATTTATTTACTTTATTTTATTTATTCATTATATATTTTTAAATTGTGATGAACATTATTAATTTAAAAATGAGCGATCAAGAACCCGCTGCTAAAAGACTCAAGATGGGTAGACGATTCCAACATCAATGGTTTGATGATAATCCTTCCTGGAAAATCTGGGTGAAGGAAATTCCTGATGATCCTCACAAATTTTTCTGTTTAGCCTGTCAAACGACATTAGTTTGTGGTCTTTCAGAAATAAAAAAACATTCGAAAAGTACATATCATCTGGAAAATATGAAAAAATTAAATCCAAATTCTTGGACTAACTATTCGGAATTGGAATGTTCCTCTGTCGAAGAAATTAATCCAGGACAATCAAAAACTCAACATGTTCCAAGAGAAGATTTCGATTTTAACGAACGAGTTAAAATCGCAGAAATAAGATTAGCGATCTTTTTCGTTGAAAAGAATTTGCCATTCTCAATTTCATCCGAATTACTTTTTCTCATGAAGGATATTGCGAAAGAACCTGATATTCTACAGGCAATGTCTTTGGGAAGAACAAAATTAACACACATTGTCATCAATGTCGTGTGCCGTCAAGAAACACATCGAATTAGTGAAGTATTGAGAGAAAACAAATTCTCAATTTACGAAGATGAAACATCTGACATAACAAACGATAAATGGCTCTCATTAATGGTTCGTTATGTTGAACCAAAAACGTTACATGTCAGATGTGAATTATTACAAATGATTCACTTGAATGCGACGGATTGTTCTGCCAATAAGATCTTTCAATCGTTTGAGAACGAATTATTGAAAAAGAATATTTCTCTTCGGTTGATCGTTGGTCTTAGTTGCGATAATGCCTCTGTAATGATAGGCAAAACGTCCTCTTTTAAAACAAAATTGATAGAAAAAAGTCCGAATCTTGTAACACTTCCATGTGTATGCCACTCTTCAGCATTAGCAGCAAAAGCGGCCTGCGAAATAATTCCTCAAGATTGTGAGCATTATATTAAAGGCATTTCCACATTTATCAACAGTAGTCCAAAAAGAACAGCTATTTTCCGAGATTTTCAGATGTGCTTCGAAGATAAATCTTTGAGCATTTTGAAGTATGCAGAAACACATTGGTTAACGCGTCACAAGTGCATTCAGAGAATCTTGGAAATATGGGACACATTAGGCAACTTTTTAATGGAACAGGCATCTGAGAATGTTCGTCCTGCGCATAACTTGCTGTCCATTTTTCAAAATCCTTCGACGAAAGCTTATCTCTTCTTTCTTGAATTTGCACTTGATACGTTCAACGAATACAATGTAAAGTTTCAGACAAGAAAATCCATTATTCACGAGCTGCAGCCTTCCTCAATCGAATTGCTACTTTGGTTTCTTAGAAAATTTATGAAGCCTGCTTTATTAAAAACTGGAGTGTTTGGTCATATTGTTAGGACCGTGAACTTTTCTGATCGTGCCAATCATCTTCTTTTAGAGGAAACTGATTTTGGTTTTGAATGTAAAGAATATTTACAAGAGCAAATAAATCAGAAAATTTTACCTAAAATAGACGTCGATTTTATTCGAGAAAATTCTTTGCAATTTTATATAAAAGCGTGTGAACAAATTCGTGATCGTCTTCCAATCGACGATAACTTTTTACATTGTGTTGCAGTTTTCGATAACAAAACTGCATTGTTTGAGTGTGATCGAGAGTCAACGGTTTTTAGAGTACTGCAGGTTAATCGCAGATTAGGAAAATTAGTCGATGAAGATGAAGTGCGAAATGAATGGAAATCTTTATATGAAGTCGATCTACCTACAAAAGTCGACTGGTCTAAATTATCCTTCGATGATATGTGGAGACAAATCGGTTTGTATTTTACGGACGAAGAAAATATTCGTTTTCCAAATTTACGATCGCTTTTAAGCATTGTAAGAACTCTTCCTCACTCAAACGCTGAAGCTGAACGCGTATTTTCCATTATTTCAGATGCAAAAACAAGAAAAAGAAATAATATGTCCATTGAGACATTAAATTCAATTTGCGTTATAAAATACGCTTTAAGAGCTAATGATAAAACTGCTCGCACTATGGCAGTGACACATGAACATCTAACTCTCCACACGACAGAAAATTTATATAAAAAATCAATACCTGAGCGAAAAAGCAACTTAACATTGCATTCACACGACGATGAAGAAGAGATGCAACAATAATATTAACATATAATATTACCATATCAGTCGATGATTAATATAGAGCCTTTATCTTTATTTTTAATTTACGCTGGCTGTTAAAATGCGTTTCAACAATAGTCTTAACAAGGGGTTCGCGGGGAAGAGGGGAACCGCGGCGAAACCGGTAGGCGAGGGGTCCGCGGAGGGGGAGGTAGACCGCGGCGAAACCGGTAGGCGAGGGGTCCGCGGGAAAAAGGGAACACACGCGTCCGCGAGTAGAGAGAGATAGCGCGAGGCGTCCGCAATGTGTGGGAGAAGGATAGCGCGAGGCGTATGCGAGGCTGTGTGAGAAGGATATCATCATTCATAAGTCGGTGCGACAAGGATAGCATTCGTAAGACGGTGGGTATAAGGGATAGCGCGAGGCGTGCGACAAGGATAGCGCTAATGATGTGCATGCACGTGGATGATGCGAGATATGGCGTTCGTAAGGCGGTGCCAGAAAAATAGCGCGAGGCGTTCGCAATGTGTGGGAGTGGGATTGCGCGAGGCATGCACGAGTAGAAAAAGGATAGCGTTCGCATTGTCGTGCAAAAAGGATGGCGTTCGCATGCACTTGGGAGAGAGAGAGAGAGAGAGAGGGGGGGGGGGGGGGGAGAGAGAGATAGCGCGAGGCGTTTGCGTGTAGGAAATGGAAAGAAGAAGACACAGAAGTAATTGACAATTTAATATAATAATAAGTTTTATTTAATATTTATGTGTATCACTGGCACAAAGTAGCAAATTTCTCAAACTTTTTTTGTTTATAACTTTTTAATAAACAGTGGCCGCCGATTAAGTTATAAGGAAAAGTTACTCATGGTCATGTCCTTGACAACATATGTCAAGGTCAAGGTCATCGGCGAGGTGTCCGTTAATGTAAATAATTACCGTTTTATCTATTCCGACGTGTCCCATTTCATCATGATAAATTTGTATTACATTGTTGATCATATTTTCAGAAACAACAAATACATTTTTGTCCGCATATTTATGAAAGACAAGACCTTTTATCCGTACAAAATATTTATGATCTCCAGTTTCCAAATCTTCCATTAATTCTTTAATTTTAAATTCTTTAATTTTAATTGCTTATACATTATCTCATCTTCTATCATAATTAAATTTATGCTTATGATGTTGCGACTAAGACAATCTATATGTGTCATTTTATTCTATGCTCTATGCACTAATTCAAATTTATAATTTTGAAGAATTAAACTCCATCGTACTATTCTCAGATTAATATTAATCTTTTTCATTGTTAATACTAAAGAGTTACAATCGGTGACAATTCGGAAGCTAATACCCCTATAAATGAACGTGATAGCACTCAATTGCTTTAACAATAGCTAACGTTTGCAATTCATAATTATGATAATTTTTTCGGCATCAATAGTTACGCGACTGAAATAAGCTATAGGAGCCATACAATCATGTAACTGTTTCTGTAATAAAATTGCACCAAAGCTGTGATCGCTTGCGTCCGTATGCGATTCAGTATCTGCTAAAGAGTTATATATACATAATACAGGAGCGCTATTCTATACATGGCTACCGATAACTATCGGTGTTGTTAGCAGCGTCGGTCGATAAGTATCGATAGAAACTATCCAAAAACTATTCTGTATCATCGTTAACGATAAATATATAACGATGCTTGTTGTTTATGAACGAAATTCATCGTTCACAGCGATAAATTTTAACGTGATCTCCCGGGTGCGACGTTAACATCGTAGCGAAACATTTTAAACGACAAAAAGTGGGAAGATTATAAGAGGTAAGTTTGTTTAAGCGTTCGCACACATTATATTATTTGTAAATATAATATATTATTTATCAAATATATACATATATATATATATGTATATGTATATATAATATATTTGATATTCATGTGAAGTGCTTGACAGAAAAGTAAAAATTAAAGGTAGGTTAGATTATTTAAACAAAATATTTCTATACCTCTATTTATTTTAACAATTTAAAGACTGTATTTAAAAATAAAGCCATAGAGATATAGATCTGTGTTTGTATGCAAATTGTAATTTGTGATATATTTTTTATTATATATATTATCTATATATATAGATTATTGAATATTGAATAAAAAATAAATAACAATATGTATATAATAATAATAAAATTAGTAATAAATAATAATTATAAACTCCTCACAAAAATTAGAGGAAGACTTAATTTTTTCTTAAAATTAAATGTTCCTCTAATTTTTATGAGGAATTTATAATAATAATAAATAATTTATGATATATAATAATTATATTTATAATATAATAATGATAATATAATATATCATAATATTTAAAATTATAATTTATAATATTAATAATAAATAATAATAATAAATAACACTAATAAATAATAATAATAAATAATAATAAAAACAAATTGCGCGCTAAATGGAACTGTATATTTAATAAATTTAAGATTATAAATTGTAGTAATATGTAACATAATGCAATTTTCATTTCCTAAAACAGTATAGTCCCGAGATTAAATTGGATACTTCGTAATAAAATTTTGAAATTAGTTTCTCTGGAACGCAAAAATGGCACTAGAATATCTGGCATGGGATTTATTAAATTTAGAACAACGTGTACAGCGCTTAGAACGGCGTGTAGAAAGAAAAGAATGGCGAGATAATCATGATCCATTTGATTTACATGATGATGAATTTATAAAATTATACAGAGTAAGCCCAGAAATTGTTACTGAATTAATTAATGTTCTGGAGCCAAGATTACAACGTGGACGTCCATATGGTCTTGAACCAGAACGTCAGGTACAAATTATATTGTAATAAATTAAATATTATTTGATTATTCAATACAATTATAACAAATGCATGATTGTATAATTTTTAATTTATTGTAAAATTTAAATACTTTTTTACATTACACTTTAATGAAATATAAATACATTTTACAGGTATTGACTGCCCTCCGCTTTTATGCTGTTGGTTGTTATCAAAGTGCAGTTGGAGAGCAATGGGATATTGCAATAAGTCAGCCATCTGTCAGTCGTTGTATACGAAGAGTGACAAATGCAATTAATGATCTCTTATTTCGACAGTGGGTAAGATTTCCCATGACAGACGCTGAACGTTATATTGCTCGAGATAAATTCAGAAATGCACCGCAACCATTCGTAGGTGCTATTGGAGCAATCGACTGCACTTATATAAATATAAAAGCACCAAAAGAACACGAAGAAGCCTATGTAAATCATTGGGGTGATCATACACTTAATGTGCAAGTAGTACGTATTATATGTTTACATATATACATACATACATACACACACACACACACACATATATATATATATATATATATATATATATATATATATATATATATATATATATATGTTCTGCTAACTATATATAATCTTTTAAAATTTCTTTTTCGTGATATTATATAAGATTTGCGATCCTGAATTAAAAATATTAAATGTTAATGCACGATATCCTGGCGCAAGACATGATGCATACATATGGTCTAATTCACCTATACGTCGAATTATGGAACGACGATATAATAATGGAGAACGCAATACTTGGTTGATTGGTAAGTTATTGTATGTTATTATATCTTGGCATTTATTTACCTTTCTTGCTTCGCATATATTTGATAATTATTTGCTATAGGTGATGATGGCTATAGTTTAGAACCATGGCTGATGACTCCTCTAAAACATGAAGTACCAGGTACATCCAGATTTCAATATAACGAGGACTTATGCAGTACAAGGTCATGTGTGGAACGTTTGTTTGGCGTATGGAAAGCCGTGTTTAGATGTTTGTCGGCACAAAGACGATTAATTTATGAACCAGGCATGGCTGGTAAAATAGTGAATGCATGTGCTGTGTTACATAATATGAGAATTGCACATCACTTAGAAGATGTACACATTGATAACGTCGAGATTCAGAATTTTTATCAAAGAAACAGACCTAATATAGCTATTGAAGAAAATGACCGAGGATTAGCTTTTCAAGGACGAGCGCTTGCAGTTCGCATACAAAATAGCTTTATTGCTCGCCAATATGGCAGACTTCAATAACATATAATAACATATAATAATAATACAATAATAATACATAATACATAATATATAATACATAATACATAATACATAATATATAATACATAATTTAACATATTATAATAATACAACATAATACAATGTATCCTATTTTACAAACAATATATATAAATTATAAATTTTTTTGTACTAACATATCTGTTATTTTTTGCAAATTACTTAGAATTTTAATCAGTTCTGTGTCTATTGAAATTCTTCTTTCTTCTATTAAAAGTCGCCGTTCTTCTAATTCTATTCTTCTTTTTTCATTTTCAGCTGTTAACTGTGCAGCTTCAGCCATTTTCATGGAAGCCTCTGCAAAGAGCTGTGATAAAAAATAACATATTATTATTATATTATTTATTATATAAAATATTAAATAGGTTATTTGTTAATAGATTAATTGTTAATTCTTAATTTTTACCTGTAAAGCTCTGGCATGACTTTCAGCAACATCAGAAAATTTGTCGCGTGCTTCATGTAATTGCACCGCAATACGTTGTCTGCTTTTTCCTGTAAAATAAAAAACAGAATATATGTATACAAAATTATTTGGTTTGATATTTTTCATGGTATCACGCGATATTTACGGTTGCGCGAAATTTCTTTTATTCTTTGCTGAGTCTTATTTGGTATTTCTTGATTATTTGAAACATTTATATTATGTTGTACTTCTTCCTGGTTTGGCGAGATATTATTGCAAAAAATTTGATCAGGATCTTGATTATCTTCTTCATTTATCTGCAATGCTTCGGCATGATTGTCTAAACATGTAATAGAAATAGTAAAAATTTAAATCATTAGTAAAATCATAGTAATATATTTGATAGATAACATTATTTCTCACCATTCACAGTTATATGGAGATTCTCTGTGTTTAAAATTTCTGCTATGGAAGTTGTTGTAGGTGGATATTCAAGAATGATTTCATTTCCATGTTCTAATTGTATTTGATGTTCCTACAAAAGGTAGATAAGAAAATATATAAAATATAATAGTATAAAGTAGTTAATGTTTTAAAAGAAAATATATACATATATATATATTTAGAAATATTTTAATGATTTGGAACGTACTTCTTCTTCTGGCATACTATCTGGACAATCAGAAGCACCTTGCACATATTCCAAACCCATACAAGCAATAACACGCTTTTCTAAATTATCCAAAGGTTCTGCTTGAACGGGAAAATTACCTGTACGATTTTTTTCATTTCTTATTTTAGATGCTTTTTTTGATGCATTACTTTTCAAGTCACGCCAAACCTTTACAAATAATTGTAAAATTTATTTATTATAATTAATAGAATTTTTATAGTAATATATCATATGTATGTATAATATTTAATTAAAATACAATTTGCCATTGTTTTATTGTCTTTCCAGGGCCATTAGACAAAGCATTAAGCATTTTATGCAATTCATCCCATTGCTGAGCATGATGAATTTTTCCTTCTTTAGTTAAATATTTATTCGCTGCGAATTCGGAGTGTGATTCCATGTATTTAATTAATTCTTCGTATTGTACCGTTGTTGTTTTATTAGAACGACTCGTTTTCGTACTAAATAAAATATGTACTATATATTAAATTTAATTTCATGCATAAAATTAATTAGAAAATAAATTGATAAAAATTTGTTTATTTATCTAATTTTTTAAATTATATATAAATACATATATATATATATGTATATATATATATATATATATATATATAAATACATATATATATATATGTATATATATATATATATATATATATATATATATATATATTTATTTAATAATTTATTTTTTATTTAATTATTTATTTTTATTTAATTATTTATTTTTTATTTATTTTATTATTTATTTAGTTATTAAGTTATTTATTTATTTACTTATTTATTTATTTATGTTTTAGTAATAAGGAATTTTTTAAACGTTTTTATTTTCTATTATTACATGTTCTATCTTTATATATATACGAGGACAGACAATTAAGTTCGTAGAAAATATTTATTACAATTACAGAACACATTTATTCGTTATCTAATACACGGTCCCTTTTTAAAGCAATGCACTTGGTCCAATGTTTTTTCTATTGCAGGAAGCAATCTTCAAAATCATTCTCCGTGAGGCTGTTTAAAACACGCGTCAACTATTCTACCTCCGCTCGTGACCCCCAATGACGATCCTTCATATCTTTCAAGCTTATAAGGGCACCCCCATGGGTTTGAGTTTAGGGAGTGGAGAAGTTCGTCCCACTCCCTAGCCTTGGTTCGTCTAATCGCGGCGCTGAGTGTATTCCGTGCGACTCGGAAGCACTCATACGCCGTGGCCGTCCTCTCAGCGTCGTTACGACGCCGAGCCCGGGTGAAGCGGCGTCTGGCGGCTGTTGAAGATCGCCGTAATTCGGCGATCTCCTCACACCACCAGTACGCCGCCCTGCGCGGGCGAGGGTTGGTCCGGGGCATTGCAAAATCACACACATCGCGCAGTGCGCCCCGAAACCAATCAACCTCTTCCTGAATCCCCCGCCCTTCACCTTCAGGGCACGGCCAGTCGGCCGCGAGGACAACCGCGATTAGCCTGTCTGAACTTAATTTCTTTAGGGCCCATCTCCGTGGCCGGGCATCTCCCCGGCCCTGGGAGCGGCTGAGCATCCCGGGGCGGGTGACGGTAAGGACCACCTCAATATAGAGGTGGTCCGAGAGTGTTTCGCACTCCGTCGCCACCCGCCAACTGCTAACCATCCGCGCGGCGGCAGGGGTGGCCCAGGATAAATCCGGGACCAACTGCCATCGCACGAGGGTGCTCCTCGACCCCGTGTTCAGCAAACGCAGGCCGAGTGCCGCCGCCCAATCCTGCAGGGCCTCGCCCCTGACGTTCGTATTCCGGGAACCCCAACGCGTAGACTTCGCGTTGAAGTCCCCGGCCACCAGCACGGGACGGGGCAGCTGACGGCGATAAATGGCCGCCACCCCGTCCAAGAACGCCTCATATTGGGCGAGGCCCACGTTTGGGGAGATGTAACAACCCAAGACGGAGATGGGGCCCCAACGCACCGCCACTACTCCCCGTCCCGTCTCTATGGGCGTACAGGGGGGGAGTAGGAGGTCGTTCCTCCACACGATCGCGACAGAGCCCGCCCCGTCACCAATCCAGCATGGGCTGATTTTGGGGACTTGGTAGAGCTCTGCCGCGATCCCTGAACCACAACCACGCTCCGCCAGGGTATGCAGGAAAAAGTGCTGCGCTCGGCGGGCGTGGTTGAGGTTCGCCTGTATCATGCGAAGGGCCATTAACTAATGGTGGCCCTTTCTGGCATCGCCATCTCCACCTCAACTAAAGATGTAGGTGGAGAGGGAGCCCTCGGCTTGGCCTCTTTTCTGAGAGGCTTTTTCTCCTTGGGGGCCTACAAAGGGTCTCCCGTATCGTCCGACACCCGCTTACGGGTGTCGGACGTTATCTCGGCCAGCCTAAGTGGCCTAGACTCCGTCGCTGAGGGGAGCGTCGGAGGCCCCCTTCTGTCCGGCCTCATTTTAGGGGGGGTGCATCTTGCGCTTCCCACCCTTTGGTCGGCCGGACGACCCAGTCCTGCGCAGACCGGGCACCTCACCTTCTCGGCGCAGTTGCGCGCCAGGTGGCCCGGTCCGCCGCAGCGATAGCAGCAGCCGCTACGATCCGTAGGGCTGCTGGATATGCCCTTTCTCCAGGCATCTGAAGCACTGGAGTGGACGCTTGTCCAGCAGCTCCACAGTTACACGAGATCATC
Organism: Formica selysi; assembly: GCA_009859135.1. NCBI lineage: Eukaryota > Metazoa > Arthropoda > Insecta > Hymenoptera > Formicidae > Formica > Formica selysi. Next base: position 30,644 of record WHNR01000114.1, on the reverse strand, counting down.
CAATCTGGATGGCCCGTGCTGTCGCCAACTTATTGGCTGCCCTCAAAGGAAACTGGGCCCATATCGTGCCAATGCCGCGGGTCGGGAATTTGAGGTCCCCGACCCGGACGTCCCCCGAGAGGCAGCCCCCCTCGCCCGGGGGTAAATGTCCTCCCCACGTCGTCGGACGAGCAGCGGTGGCCGGTACGCGGCTCCCCGCCGCTCCCGAGCCGACGCGCGGGGTGGCAGGAGAAAGAAAGAGAGAAAGCGTCATTTATTACGCGCTCTGGGATAAATCCCCTAAAGCGCTTAGGCAATAATTACAAATAGAAATAAAAAGATATCGATAATCGAAATAATAGTACACACTTAAATAATTACGTAATAATAGTATATAGTACGCACATAAATAACTACGCAATAATTTCAAAATTACAAGAATCACAAAAATAGAAATAAATACAAATTAATTTAGTAAGACCAGATGAAATAAATACATAGAGATTGTATAGGCAGAAACAATATTGAAAAATTAAAGAGAGACCAGCATGCGATGGAAAAAGGCGTAAGTCGGAATTGTAGAAAGAGGCAAGTCGGAGAAAACATGTGAAATCATTTACACTTCAGCATTGAGATCGAGTAAATGCGCATAGAGTCCATTTTTAAAAACGACCGATGAAGATTCGTTGCGTAAGTTTAGAGGAAGACGATTCCACAGTCTAATCGCACTGTCTGTAAGACCGCCTATAAAGTTCAGTACGACATTGAGGCACAGAGAGAAGATCTTCAACAGATCTCATGGATCTGGATGATGAACAGACTTTAATGGAGAATAGCCTGTAAAGAAGATCTGCTGAAATTTAAGAATATTGAAAAGAAGACAGGCAACGAGGTACTCCCTCCCTTCTTTTGTCAACTTTGAGCCAGCGGAGCCTTGTACAGTATGGCGAGATGTGTTCATCGATCTTGATACAAAAGATAAACCTCATACATACGTTCATGGCTCGATATAATTTCAGATTGAGTTCCGCAGTGATGTCAGTAAGTATGGCGCAACAATAGTCAGGAGGGGGGAGGTCCTACGCCTCCCTCCCAGTCCTCTACTTCTTTTTCCTCTTTTTCCGTCCTCCCTCCCAAGCTTGCGCGGGTAATAACGGAGGGGGAGCAAGGGGCGCACCGCCCACAGGGCGCCGGGGGACAGGAGGCCCGCCAGTGCGGAAACCTCCCCCCACCAACGCTGCTCTATAGCCGACGAGGGCGCTGATTTGGTCAGTGTACCAGTCGTACCACTGGCGCGCGCCCTCGTCGACAATCCCCGTGGGGTAATGATCGGGGAGAGGGGCCGAGGTCCCCCTCAACGGGGGCCGCATGGCCATACCACCCCGGTCCTCCCCGCGGGGGCATAAGCCCCGTACTCTCCGACATTGGGGACAAAAGTCCCTTACCCCCGAGACGGACGTTGGGGACTTAGGTCCCGACCCCCGCCCCCCAGTTGGTCGGCGGGGCCCTTGAGCCTCGCCCGCCAGATGGCCGCTCCACCCTAATGGGAGCAACCAACACCTCCTCAGAGGTGATGCGCGGCACCCCCCTCCTCTTGCAAGGAGACTTGCCGGGTGAAGTCGGCGGAGAGGTACAGGAGGACTGCGCCCGACGCATCGCGTCGAGCTCCCCCCGCAAAACACCGATCTCTTTCTGGAGTTCGGTATTCCTCTCCCCGAGGGACTTGAGGTCACTCCTCAGGAGAGTTAACTCCCCTTGTCCCTCCATCTGTTGGGCCCTCTCAGCGAGCGTGCTCGCCGCTACCCTAACAAGGGGGTCGTGGCCTCGCGCAGCTTTCGCTGAAGAGAGTCCTTGAGGTTGCCGGAGCAGGCCGCGATACGCTCTATCACCGCTCTATCTCCTCCAGGCTCCTCGCCGCCACGTCAAGGGTCGGAGAAAGGCCCAACTCCCCCGCGCAACGGGCCTCAAAGACCCGAAGCTCCTTGTTTGGGAGAGGGGGCGGGACATCATCCGATAAGGACCTCCTGGCCTCCATCTCCCGCTCCCTCTCCTTCTGAAGGACAGCCTCCCGCTCCTTCTTTTGGCGGAGCCCGACATGTTCCCCAGTTGTTGGGGGTCTGCCTCTGCCCCTTTTCTGGGGAAGGGTGTCGGGGTCCGCCTCCCCTAAGGACTCGAAGTCCCCTTCCTCGCTTACCTGCGAGGCCCTCGATGATGTCGTAGGGGAGGGGCGATGACTGCCCTCCCGCGACACCACATCTTTTTCGGAGCCGTCCGGGCGTGCCTGACTCGCGCTCCGACCTCGACTCCCGTCCCTTCCGTACGGGTGTTTTCTCGCGGAAGAAGACAGGGACCGTGACCTCAGCTTAGAGCTGAGGGGGCCCGTTCTGTCCAACCTCTCCGCGACTACCCGCACCTCCTTTATTACGGCGATAGCACTTTCGCCCACGGCGCTCGTCGGCAACGCCGTGGGTAGCCCATCGCTTGATGACGACGAAAAGGGGACTGGGACTATGTCCCCCCCTCCGCCGGCCCTGTGGGTTCCGAGGCCCACTGAGCCAGTAAGTTTATTACCTTTAGTGTCACTCATTTCATGGTTGATCAAAAAGGTGGTTTGATTTCGGTGTTTTCCTTCATCTAGGCCAGTTGGCTTCACCACGCCTGACGAGCCAGGCCTGCCCGGGATTTTTTAGCGAGGTTGCCTTCCTCTCCGCCACGCTCTGCCAAATTTCCCGAACGGGACACTCACACCCCCTCCCCCTATCCACAAAAAACCCCAAACCCATCCCACCCAATCCCACAAAACCCCACACCCACACACACCCCCAAACCCTACAACACCCCCCACAAAACCCCAAGAACCCCCCACAGTACCCCAAACCAAACCACAACACCCGCTCAAAATAACGAAAAACAAAACACACTCATAATCCGACCGAGACGTTTGGCACACTCTTAGACCCCTTCTAAACAAGCGAAGGGGAGCCCCTTCACCACGTCAAGGTGGTGTGCCACCGGAGGGGTGGTAGGTAATACCTATTAGGTACTATATTGTATAACTATAGTTATTAGAAAAAAATAAAAAAAACGCAAAACTAATTTAAATTGTATTAATTGCATGACCATAATTATCACTAAAACGATTGTAGCTTTCTATTTCTTCTTTGGTGAAACTTTTTTAAAAAAACTTCAAAATCTATATTTTTAGTTTTTTCTTTTTCAAATGCTAAAAATATCAAATTTGCCATTCTTTGGTGCGACATTGAATATCTTTCTGGCCTGTTTATTCTTGTCAGAGTAGAAAATGACGATTCATTTACTCCCGTCGAGCATCCAAAAACTGCCACTGTTGCATACAGTTCATAAGTTTTTTTTGAATGCGTCTCTTTGATTGTATAACGTTTTAAATATGTCTTCACCAGGTTTTCTTTGCAAATACTCCCTTACCACCATTAATTCATCCTTTGAAGGCATATCAATTCCTTAAAAAAAATAATTGAAAATTATATTATCCAAATAGTCTTGAAACAAATTTAAACTTACCTAATTCGGACAAATATTTGAGTTTATCTACATCGAATTCATTTATACTATATGCTGCCTCTATCAATTTATCGTTACTATCGAACCTTCGCTTTAATTCAGATAGCAATATATCTAATGTTTCGAAATATAACATTTTGCAGCTGTTCTTAATACTATCGACTTCATCAGAACTCCTACTAGTGCTTGGTAAAGTCTCCATTTCGATGAAATCTTTAAAAAATTTTGTTTTTTTTGCCTTTTATCTTCATTTACATCTTCATAGTTAGGTAATAAATTTATAGCCGCATCCATGAGAATTATAAAATCTTCGTTAGTTCTTATCTGAGTCAGTTGGTTTGCAGCATATTTCGTTATTTCAACAGCTTCATACAATAGAATGCTTCTGCTTTGAAGTGCAGCATCGGCTGATTCCAGCATCAATAATATTTTATTTGCTAGAACCACAGCAAAACGAAAGTCAAATTTTTTCATAACATTAAGCAGCCCTACACTTTTTGCTATGTCGTCACCACTGAACTTTTCTTTGGGAATCTCTTCCAGTGTTTTAAGTATTTTACTATAATTAGCAAGAATTACTTTAGCCGCTGCCAAGTGACCCGACCATCGCTGCTCTAAGAGTCGCACTATATTTTTTCCCTCATATAATTGGGCTACCTTGGCATGGTGAAAAAACTTATGCAATGTGACGCATTGGTCATAGAAATGCCTTAGAATAATAATTTCGGAGATTGTTCTTACGACAATTAAATGCAATCTGTGATTAAAGCAATGTACATAGGGCACGGTTCTTATAACTGCTTTTTGAATACGTGCCGAAACTCCTCCTACTTTACCACTCATCACACTTGCCCCGTCATAACATTGACTTAGAAGATAATCTGTATTTAAGTTATTTTCTTTTAAAACTTCCAAAGTTTCTTGTGTAAATGTCTCCGCATCTAATTTTGTAGTAGTTGTTAAGATCAAAAGAGATTCTTTTACTTTGCCTTCTTTTACATATCTAATAGCAATTGATATATTTTCTCTATTGTTTTTATCACGCGTTCCATCTTCTAATAAAGTGTAACGGGTGTACTTTTTATGAGCTCGCGGATTCGCTCGGTCGTGATCAGGGCTCGTAGAAAGTATTGAGACACACGATGTAATTAAAATATAAAGAAATGTTACTTTATTAGCCTCTATCGGCGCGGAATAACAATACAGAAATGTCCCGCGGAACGGGTGCGCGGCGGATAGTAAAGCGTGACTGACGGGCCGCGGTTGTTATGAATTGCACGATTTTGACAATGAGATTCGATGTAGTATACGCAACGCGGATATAAACACGCCAGGTAGGCGGCGCGGGGTTCACAAAAACGTGTGAGTCGGTTTAAATCGTCGAGACTGTTTCTTATGCGTTTATGTCGCGTATTCCCAGATGTTATGGGATGCGTGCGATATCGAGAGATCTCGAACGGGCAGCGAACTCGCTGTTCCTCGTTCGCACGCGGCGTATGGATTGACCACCGGAAGTCGAGAAAACTCAACGGGGTGGCGAACTCGCCAGCCCACGGTCCGTATGGTCGGGTCGGTCGGAAATTAGACCGTTTCTCGAGAACTCTCGAGAGAAGCGGTTGCGGATTACGAAGGATCGCAAAACGGTTCGGAAGCCGAGAATACTCGGCGGAAACTGCGAACTCGTCAACCTCGCGTTTCGTCGGGTTTGCGTATTGAGTCGGATCGGATCAGGAAAGTCTCGAGCGTACAGCTCGAGCGGATTCAGATTCGGTGCGGTTCTGGTGCCGGGATCTAAAAAGGCTGCCGTTATATACCCGAGCGTCTAACGGTACCCGCGTCGTTCGACCCCGGGTGGGGATAATGACGTATTGTTTTTCGGCAGGTAATTATCGGTAATACGTCACCTCCCCTGGGCGAAACGGCGCGGCATTTCGGCGGGTGTCGCTCGGGCGTTCACGGCAGCGCTCGGCGGTGCTCGGTTTACGGTGTAACGGCGGCCGTATAACGGCCGTACGGTTGTTTATCGCAACGGCGGTAATTAGGTTTAAAAAATGGGCGCTCGGCGCCTCTGCCCCTGCCCGGCTGATGTTCGCCGGGCGGCAGACTTCCGGCGGTCTACTGCCGGGTAACAATGGGGGGTGCATTGTTACAAAAGTAAACCAATTTACGTCGGCGCTGTTTATCTCCTGGACAATATTTTCTCGCACAATTTCTGTAATTACAGCTATAATCTCATTTTGTATTTCTGGAGATGTGTAGATTGCATTTTTTGGGATTTGTAACTGACATTCTGAAAGATATTTATCTTTTTTCAAAGTATATTCAAACAAATTTTTAAAAAGGCCTCGATCTTTGTGGACTTCAATATTAAAATGTCCCCGCAAGGCAAGTTCATTTACCACTAAAAAAATGTACATTTAAAAAAAGAAATTGAATATTTGGGATATATAATTATGGCAAAAGGCATTACTATGTGTTAACAACATATCCAAATTATTTAGACTACCCACACACACAACCAATAAATGTAAAAGAATTACAGAGTTTCTTAACTAATTATTTCCGAAAATTTATTAAAAATTACGCATTTCAAGTTAGGTTCCTACAAATGCTAGTCTCAAAAAGAATGCGAAATTTGTATTCAATGAAGAATGCGTACAAACATTCAAGCGTTTAAAAATAGAATTATTTACATCACCTGTATTATGTATATATAACTCTTTAGCAGAAACTGAATCGCATACGGACGAAAGCGATCACAGCTTTGGTGCAATTTTATTACAGAAACAGTTACATGATTGTATGGCTCCTATAGCTTATTTCCGAATTGTCACCGATTGTAACTCTTTAGTATTAACAATGAAAAAGATTAATATTAATCTGAGAATAGTACGATGGAGTTTAATTCTTCAAAATTATAAATTTGAATTAGTGCATAGAACATTGAATAAAATGACATATGTAGATTGTCTTAGTCGCAGCGTCATAAGCATAAATTTAATTATGATAGAAGATGAAATAATGTATAAGCAATTAAAATTAAAGAATTTAAAATTAAAGAATTAATGGAAGATTTGGAAACTGGAGATCATAAATATTTTGTACGGATAAAAGATCTCGTCTTTCATAAATATGCGGACAAAAATGTATTTGTTGTTTCTGAAAATATGATCAACAATGTAATACGAATTTATCATGATGAAATGGGACACGTCGGAATAGATAAAACGGTAATTATTTACATTAACGGACATCTCGCCGATGATCCTGACCTTGACATATGTTGTCAAGGACATGATCCTGAGTAACTTTTCCTTATAACTTAATCGGCGGCCACCGTTTATTAAAAAGTTATAAACAAAAAAAGTTTGAGAAATTTGCTACTTTGTGTCAGTGCTAAAAGAAGTAATTGATATATTGTTTATATGCAATATAGGGGAGGCAGCTTCGATGACTTTGACCTTGACATATGTTGTCAAGGTTATCACCCTGAGTAATATAAAAGATTTTTGTTGGCGCTCATTGTTTATTAAAAAATTGTTCTACAAATAAAAGTTAGGTTATTTCTTGCGGAAGTGGAGCCCCCTGTAGAGAGGGTGGAACCTACTGCGTCCACGCATATACTTTACAACGCAAAGCGAGGTCCACCCCACAATGTTGTGTGGATGGGAAAGTGTATATGTGGACGCAGTGGGTTCCGCCACCCCCCCCCCCCTACGGGGGGCTCCACTTCCGGAAGATATAACCTAACCCAAACCAAATTTTAGTTTTAAATCAGAAATTGATTTGGGTTAGGTTATATCTTCCGGAAGTGGAGCCCCCCGTAGGGGGGGAGGCGGAACCCACTGTGTCCACGTATATACTTTATAACGCGAAGCGAGATCCATTCCACAATTGTTGTGTGGATGGGAAAATGTATATGTGGACACGGTGGGTTCCGCCCCCCCTACGGGGAGGCTCCACTTCTGAAAGATATAACCTAACCCAAACCAAATTTTTAATGTAAATAATTACCAAATTTGGTGTGAGTAATTTGCTACTTGTGTTACGTTGTACAATGCAAACCAAATTTTCGTTTCGAATCAAACTTTAACTTTAAATATCTCAGAAATTATAAGAGACCGCCGATTAAGTTATAAGAAAAAGTTACTCAAAGTCATGTCCTTGACAACATATGTCAAGGTCAAGGTCATTGGCGAGGTGTCCGTTAATGTAAATAATTACCGATAAAACTATACACGTCCTTTTTAGTCACTACTGGTTCCTTCTCTTAAATTACACGTAAATCAATATACTAAAAAACTGCGTTAAATACTTAAACTTTTCATTGGTTGGAGGATAAATCCGAAGGTGAATTAGAAATCAATGAGAAAATAGCTTTACTCCTCTATACACTTCATATTGACCATTTCGAGCCACTAGAAGCTATCGCTAATGGCTATAAATACATTTTAGTTGTCGTGGATGCATTTACTAAATTTATTTTTGGCTTTTTTCGACTAAATTCGCTACAACCGAGGAAGTTATAAAATGTTTAAATATTTTTTCGATTTATTTGGACTTCGAACGAATTATTGGCGATCATGGAACAGCCTTTTCTTCAAAAAATTGTATTCTTTTTAAACGAATGAAAAATAAAGCATGACCATTGTCGTTTCACCTTGGGCTAATGATTAAGTTGAAAAATATCGTTTTCTAAAATCAGCTTGTTGAAAATAGACTATAAGACCGAAAATTGGAAAAACGTATTAGGCAGTGTAGAATTTGTTATTAACAATACATTGCATAAATCAATCAATATTATGGCGAGTAAAATACTATTAGGCTATGATCAGCGTCAAAAATCAGATAATAAACTTAGAGAATTAATTGATCGATTAGCGCAGTTAAATAAAGATATTGAACGAAAACGAATAGAGTTACGTGATGCAGTGCAAATTGTAAATCAAACCGTTCAGGAATATAACAAATAATAAAAACCAATGCGATATAAAGAAGGAAATACAATTCTTATTGTTAGATCATTTTGATATTTAATTGGTGGACGAATCATCATAAAGATTCACCCAAACATTATTTAGAATAAACCATTGTTAAAATATATGTTTATTCTCTTTATTCTTCCCTTTTCCTCTTTCTTATCCCGGTATACGAGTATTAAATTTCAGTACGTGACGTTAGATAGCAGCGACAACCATTTAATTAAAATATAGATATTACATGTCTATAGACCTTCAATTTCTAAAAAATTTATTTTATTGGTATATAAGTAATTAATTTGTCGTTCGATAGCGGTTCAATGTAGTTGATAGTGGTTCGATAGTTGTTCAATAGCTGTTCGATAACTGTTCGATAGCTGTTCAAAGTGGTTCGGTGGTTGTTCAATAGTGGTTCGATAGCTGTTCAATAGCCGTTCGATAGCTGTTCAAAGCTGTTCAATAGCCGTTCGATAGCTGTTCAAAGCTGTTCGATAGCTGTGCGATAGTGGTTTAAATATTATAATAATACATTCACATTTAAAAGACTTTAACCATAGATAGTTGTCTGCGGAAACATGCGTACTTTTGTCTTCTTATCATGTGCAGAAGGTAAACGTTCTTTGTAAGTGATACATCCCCTACTCTAAAATGTTTAATCGAGACGATGTCTATCCTGTTATGTCCGTCACAAAGTGTCTGTCAGTCTGACAATTTAAAGTGTAAAATGTGAGCGAAAATTTAAAAAATATCATCGTTGATCGAGTTGGTGTTGCGTCGAGCCCAATTGAACGCGTCATGGTAGGCGCAGGATTTAGTAATGGGGCTGGTGAGAGCTCCATTAAATCTAATAGTTTTTCAAAGAGTAAGTAATATTTGTGTATGTTTTATATCATATTAATTATTTATAATATATTATAATTTGATTTGATTTGATTTATAGTATCAATGTACGAATGATATCAAGATTTCTGGTTTTATGAACTTTGAACACCAGCGGACGATTCGGATGTTGCGACGGAACGCGCGAGACGAATTGAACGAATTATGGGGAGATACTGTGGAGGCTTGAGAGTACGATTCGTTCAATTGGTCCTGGATGTACTGGGATATTTTTTGCCTTAAAAAACTATTTGGACTCGAGCCTTACGATGGCGAGGAAGAATCATTTGGGACGAGCCTTCAAGCAAAAGATCGAAGAATTAATTGTAAATATCTGTTTTAAAATTTATGATAAATTTAATATTTGAATTAATATTTTAATAAAATTTGATTTCTTTGTCTGTTTCGGATGGAGAGCGTCACCTTATTATATTATATTATATTATACAGGATGAGTCTTTTTAATATTAACAGCCAAATATCTCAAAACCTGTAAGTTTTAGAAGGACACTTTTTTGACAAAAGTTGTTTGGTTCCGAGGGGGAAAGAAGATAGGAATATTAGTTAGATCATGGGTGGCATTGTTAAGGTTTTATCAAGATCACATTGAATTTTTTAAATTGAAACCTCTATTTTTTATTGCATATTCTTATAGCCCTTGTCAAAGCCTTTTCAAAACACTCTAATAAAGTATTTTTTCATTAAGTATTTTTCGAGTTATTTCATATTTTAATCTGACATATTTTGATATAATAATTTTGAAAAAATAAAATATCTCGTAAAATATTTAGTTTTCGATAATCTTACCGTAATACTTTCATGTACAGAATAATGAGACAAATGAATTGGTATAAAAAAATAATTGTTTTTGAGAAAAAGTATGTAATTATTTACAATGTATTTTTTAAACAATAATTTGTTTTTTTTTTACACTAATTGATTTGTCTCATTATTCTAAATATTTTACGAGATATTTTATTTTTTATATCAAAATATGTCAGATTAAAATATAAAATAACTCAAAAAGTATTTAACGAAAACATATTTTATTATAGAGTTTTGAAAAGATCTCGGCAGGGGCTATAAGAATATGCAATAAAAAATAGAGGTTTCAATTTAAGAAATTCAATGTGACCTTGATATGACCTTAACAATGCCACCCAAGGTTTAACTAATACTCCTATCTCTTTTCCCTCTCAGAACCAAACAACTTTTGTCTAAAAAGTTTCCTTCTAAAACTTCAAGGTTTTGAGATATTTGCCTGTTCAGATTAAAAAGACTCATCCTGTAAATTTAATATCTTCTGTATTTTTATATCCTTTGTATTTCTATATTATTATTACTATTAGTATTATTATTTTTTACACACACGCACGCACGCACGCACGCACAGTTATATGATACACATAAATATTAAATAAAACTTATTATTATATTAAATTGTCAATTATTTATGTGTCTTCTTCTTTCCTTTTCCTATACGCAAACGCCTCGCGCTCTCTCTCTCTCTCTCTCTCTCTCTCTCTCTCTCTCTCTCTCTCTCTCTCTCTCTCTCTCTCTCCCAAGTGCATGCAAACGCCATCCTTTTCGCACGCTAATGCGAACGCTATCCTTTTCCTATTCGCGCTTGCCTCGCGCTATCCCTCTCCCACACATTGCGAACGCCTCGCGCTATCCTTTTTGCACCGCCTTGCGAACGCCGTATCTCGCATCATCCACGTGCATGCAGATCATTAGCGCTATCCTTGTCGCACGCCTCGCGCTATCCCTCTTATACCCACCGTCTTACGAACGCTATCCTTGTCGCACCAACTTATGAATGATGATATCCTTCTCACACAGCCTCGCGTACGCCTCGGGCTATCCTTCTCCCACACAATGCGGACGCCTCGCGCTATCTCTCTCATATTTACTCGCGGACGCGTGCGTTCCCTCTTCCCCGCGGACCCCTCGCCAACCGGTTTCGCCGCGGTCCACCTCCCCCTCCGCGGACCCCTGGCCTACCGGTTTCGCCGCGGTTTTCCTCTTCCCCGCGGACCCCTCGCCTACCGGTTTCGCCGCGGTTCCCCGCGTGACGTCATACCCCCCGCGCCGGGTTCCTCCCCCCCCCCCCTCAGAGGACCTGGCTTAGAACTCATATATACACTACTCACGTGGCTTTTCATTGTAGCCGACGTGACTCAGTATATCCTCGGTAACAACTTTCTGCATGAATATAATCTCCTACCAGATTTGCGAGGATGATGATTCCTGTATGCCACGACGAGATTAACCACAGGCTGGCGCCTGGCAACAATCGACTCGCTGCCACTCACAACGATAGATTCTGGCAGCGTTTACTAGGACATATTATGGAGACACATCCAGGTGACGCGTCCTACAAAACACAGGGAATCTCGACACTCCGTATGACATTATATCGTCACAAAAAGATTTCCCTGTACGGACCAGGCACGACGCCTTTCACCTGAAAATTACGTTACATAAAGCGCGAGATCGAAACTTGGATCACGTATGCCAGTACAGTACTAATGAATCGTAAAAAGGACGGGTCGTGGAGGATCTGTGGCGACTATCGCCGATTGAATTGGATGACGCTGCCAGATAAATATCCAGTGCCGCATTTACGAGATTTCGCCCACAGGCTTCATGGCTGTACTACTTTTTCAGCTCTCGATTTGGAGCATGCCTATTTCAACATTTCGGCACCCAGTGACTGACAGAAAAAAACGTTGATTATTCGAACTTTACGAGTTCAATGTGATGCCATTCGACTTGGTAAATGCAAGTGCAAATATTCCAGCGTTTTATGGATGACGTCTTATGAGGCCTAGATTTTTGTTTCTGTTATATAGATGACATCCTCATTGCCTCTCGAACGCCGATCAAACACGAGAACCACCTGGATTTATACTCTGTCCAGCAAGAGAATAACCACGGTCTGCGCATAGGCGAGCAAAATGGGGAGAGCGTGGCGTGCTACTCGGTATCGTATATGTAAATACGGCATGCTCGGGCCCAATTATAATTTCAATGTGATATAAACAATCGAAATCGTTGTAATATATTTAAATTACACAGTTGAATGTTTATGATTTACGAAATAATTAATAATAATAACATATTTTTATTAGAGATCGTTCATATTGTGGAGAATTTTAGATTTTGGAGGATTTTGTGAATACTCTTACTGGCAGAAAACAAAAAAAAAGCAGTACGGCGGTGTGGAGGAGGGCTTTCTAAATGTTCCGTGGGCGAAGACCTGCCCGAAACGGGCGAGCTTTCGTCCGATCCGTGGTTGTTCGCTGGACGGAGTATAGTGTTGTCATGATTGTAGAGCTATGGCCTTACGATCAAACCGAGGAAATGCACGACAAGACAAAAGTGGAGTAGCTCAGTTACTTAGTCACGCTTTCGGTGATCAAACCATTGGAACACTGGGTCCGGGCCATCCTAAACTACTCGAAACCCGAAAACATTTCAGAACTTCGAAGGTTCCTCGGGATGCTTAACTTTTATAGGTCATCAATTCCGAGGGCCGCTGAGACGCAGAAGCCATCATGCGTTTACCGCCGGAGCCAAGAAGCGGGACAGAAGGCCTATCCAATGGACTCCCGAAACGAAAAATGCATTTTGGTAATGCAAGGAACAGCTCCATGCCATCATGCTGGCCCATCCTGCCGAACAAGCCCGACTCATTCTCATCACAGATGCTTCCGATAGCGCTATGGGCACAGCATTAGAGCAAATAGTGGATGGAAAGCGACAATGTCTTGGTTTTGTTTTCAGAAAGATCACGCCGACGCAGTCGCAATATAGCATCTACGATAGAGAGCTGTTGGCAATATATACAGTGATAGGGAGCGTCCCGTTTGACCACGTTGATATTGACCATGGTCCCGATTGACCACGTTGAGATTGACCACGTTGCGATTAACCACGTTGATATTGACCACGGTCCCGATTGACCACGGTCCCGATGTGTCCGACTGGCGGAGGGGGTGCGGGAGGGGGGCCGAAGGCCCCCCTTGCACCCCCGCATGTGTGTGTGTGTGTGTTACATGGTTTTTCAATCGGGAACGTGGTCAATATCAACGTGGTCAATCGGGACCGTGGTCAATCGGGACCGTGGTCAATCGGGACCGTGGTCAATCGGGACCGTGGTCAATCGGGACCGTGGTCAATCGGGACCGTGGTCAATCGGGACCGTGGTCAATCGGGACCGTGGTCAATCGGGACCGTGGTCAATATCAACGTGGTCAATCGCAACGTGGTCAATCTCAACGTGGTCAATTGGGACCGTGGTCAATATTAACGTGGTCAAACGGGTGCCACTCTAGTGATACACTACTTCCGCTACATGATTGAAGGTAGGAATAGGTGGTTTTCACGAACCGTAAGCCATTAACTTACACCTTTGATCAACAATCGACAAAGGCTTCACCGAGACAGCAGAGATACCTGGACTTTGTCAGCCAGTTTACCACGGACATCCATCACATAGCGGGACAGCATTGCCGACGCTCTTTCACGAGTTAATAACATTAAGCTATCCGTAATCGTTTCCACCGAGGACATCGCTGCAGTCCAACAAATGGACGATGAGCTTCGCTATCTTTTGCAGGCTCCAGCAGCGTTGACTCTAAGACAGCTATGTTTGGGTGGAACTGAAAAAACGGTCTACTGTGACGTTTCTACAGATCACATCAGATCGTACATTTCAAAACCCTTGCGGAAAAAAATTTTTGATGTGCACAACACGGCAGAACGACCCGTAGGGAAATCATAACTAAATTCATGTGGTCCACGATAAATAAAGGAATGAGTTCCGATTGCGTACATTACCGATAGGACAAGGCGATATTTCCCGATCGGACACAGTCCTGATCGGACACAGTCCCGGTCGGACACATTCCTGATCGCACACAGTCCGGATCGGAGACGACTTGTATCAAAAATGTAAAATGAATTTCTCTTCATGTAAAAAATTATTAACCCATGTGTAATTATACAATTATAAACTTAGCCACACTGAAAGCACTAGGGGATATGAAATAGACCTCGCTTGGCACGAAAAATTACAAACCCATATTGAAATGTATAATTATAGACTTCGTCACAGTGAAAGCACCTGTTAATGTGGAGTAGGTCTCGCTTCGCACGAAAAATTACAAACTCACGTGAAACTGTGTCTAATTAGGACTTGTGTCCGATAGCAATCGTATGTGTCTAATCAGGACTGTGTCCAGTCCGGATTGTGTCCGATTGAGACTATGTCCGATAGAAAAATATCGCCGTGTCCGATCAGTAATGTGTGCAATCGGAACGATCCCGAATAAAGACATCACGAGTTAGGCCACATCAAACGCCATGTCAGAAGAACACATACAAGTGCCAGACAAAAGGTTTTCGTACATTCACCTAGACCTGGTTAAACCTCTCCCAACATCGCGTGATTATCGATACTATCTCACGATGATCGACCAACGCGATGGCCTGAGCCAATGCCGATAATGGATATCAACGCCAACACCGACGCAGATGCCTTTTTCGATAGCTGGATGGCACGACGATGCTTTCAAGCACCAGTCGTCATCACCACCGATCGGTGGACGCAGTTTAATTCCCAGTTTTTTAATGTTTTGACTAGGATGATTAGGAGTTAAATTCACCGCATCACCGCCTATTATCCGCAATCAAATGGGCGATCGATCGATGGCACCGTTTGCTCAAGGCCGTCATGAAATGTCACGAAATCGCGGATTGGATCAAAGTATTACTCGTGGTCCTACTTGGATTGCGAAATGCCCTAAAGGAAGACATCAAGACATCTGCCGCCGAGCTTTTGTACGAAACACAACTCCGAATACCTAGACAATATTTCGTCCAGGAGGAGGCCTCTCAGGATCCGTTTCCTTTTTTGGAACAGTTGAGACAGTACATGCGGAACCTCCGACCAACGCAAACGGCTCATCATAATAGGCCACAGATTTTTATGCGCAAGGCACTCCGCGACTGCACTCACATATTCGTAAGGATGGATGGCGTTAAAAGGTCACTTGACCAGCCTTACGAGGGATCTTACGCTATACTCAAAAGGATCAGCAATTTCTGTTTCAGAGTCGACATTAGCGGATAACGGACATATCCATCGATCGTCTAAAAACGGCCTATTTGGAAACAGCGACAGATGACTACCCGACTCGGGACCCGAGCAGCCGATCATTGCCTAACGACCAAGCAGCAGAACAACAACAAGGCAGCCCTATCGTGCAGGTCAGCACGAGCACTGGTATCAGGACCTACCCAGGACCAAAAGGAAAAAAACGCAAGCAGTTTCATTTCACTCCCTAAACTAGGTCGTTCGGAGTGGAGTACTATAGTGATACACGGTATGAACCCGCCTTGCTGTCGACTGTTGATGTGAAATCGTTCATCTGGTACATTCAAACTTGTTACATCTATGGTCATACCGACTGGCACTTGTTTTTTCCCGGTATTTGTTTTCCGGGGCTTTCTCCTTCAGAGAATACACACACATTACGTATACGACACGTATCAAGGGACGCGGTAGCGTCGTGACGCCAAGTACATAAAAAAAACTGGTTGTCAACAGTTTGCCTATGTACTGGCGCCACGGCGCTACCAAGTAGCTTACCCGGAGTTTTACGTCTAATAAACTTTCGATTAAAATATCTCAGGAACTAAAGCCATAATCAAAAATCTAACGGCACTTTTATTATATAATGTGAATACAAGCTTTCGATTGCAACCGGTTCAAATAGAATTGGTGCAGTCAATACTGAGAAATGATGATTGTATATCAGAATTGTGACATTTTTCGTTCTTCATCATTATCATCATAAGTTTCAGACTCTCACATATGTATGCTCGCACGCACACACGCAAAACAATTTTGTCTCTCAAGGCGCGTTCATATCGCTCATGTACGATTATTCTTTCGTGTATTACTCTTTTATAAAATTATAATTTTAGAAATTTATAATAAATAAAAGCGAGAAAGAAAGAGGGAGAGAAAGGGAGAGAGAGAGAGGAGGGGGGAGAGCGGGAGAGAGACTGAGAAGGGTGGAGGAAGGGAGGGAGGGAGGGATGGAGGGAGGGAGGGAAGGAGAGCAAGAGGGAGGGAGGGAGGGCGGAAGAGAGGGGGAGGGAGGACAGGAGGGAGGGAGGGAGAGGGAGAGCGGGAGAGAAAGAGGGAGCGGGAGAGAAAGAGAAAGCGGAAGAAAGAGAGAGCGGGGGAGAGGGAGAGGGGGGGAGAGAAAGAGAGAGAGCGGAAGAGAGAGAGAAAGAGAGCGGGAGAGAAAGAGAGCGGGAGAGAGAAAGAGAGGGCGGGAGATAGAGAGCGGGAGGATGGGAGAGAGAGAGCGGGAAGGTGGGAGAGAGAGAGCGGGAGGGTGGGAGAGAGAGAGCGGGTGGGTGAGAGAGAGAGAGAGGGAAAAGAGCGGGAGAAAGAGAGAAAGCAGATATGTGTAACTCCGGAAAAAGCTACTTGCTAGCGCCGCAGCTCCTGTATATAGGCAACCGTTGACAAGCTAGAAAGAAATACTTCACATACTTGGCGTCGCGACGCTATCGCGTCGCTTGATATGTACACCCTATTACACCACATGATCATACCGCCAAATAAATAAACAAAGACGCGTGTCGGTATGCGGCATATACAGGGTGTCCCCAATTTAAATGGCAAAAGTTCAGGAGCGTGTAGGGGACCGAAGAGCTAAGACAGAAAGTTCTTTAGAGATTTGCGCGTTTTTGCTCCATTTTGGAGAAAATCACAAAAAAAGAAACAAAACAAGTTTTCGTTTTTTTACTTGTTTATTTACATTTTATTTATGTTATCATCTATTTAATGCAGATATTGTTCAAAATTTTGCCCTCTTGCAGCAATGCAAGCATTACATCTAGCACTGACCTCATTAATTGCAGCTAGACATTGTTCTAATGATATTTGAGTAACTGACTAAAGACTGATTAAGGACTCATAGAAGAAAGCAAGAATGTAAACAAACAAAAGAATGTAAAGGATAACATCAAGTGTTTACATATGTAAGGAACGTTGAAGCAGAAAGTTTATTCGGTGCCAATCAACTCAAGAGAGCAACTGACAATGAGAGATTGAATTTTTGCAATTTTCTCTAAAATGGAGCAAAAACGAGCAAACCTCTAAAGGACTTCTTGTCTTAGTTTTTCGGTCCCCTACACGCTCTTGAAGTTTTGACATTTAAATTGGGGACACCCTGTATAGCGCTATTATATTGTGTATAGAATGTCTCTCTTTGTTGTCATTCATACAGTTTTTTTTTTTAAGTCGTTTATTAAGAACCATTTCAAACAATCGGATTTTTGTATTACAATAAACAGTAATCGGCTTTATACTAGGATTAACTCGATGGCCAATTTGGCACTCGCAAGTCACACAAATGTATTTTTAAAAAAAATGTAGAAACGTAATGCTTGAGACAACGTAAAGTGTGTACCGTTTTTCTATTCTTATCGCTAGCAAAAAAGGGTCAGAAAAAATACTAGCTTTCCTAATAATGTTTTCTAAAACAGATATATACAAAATAAATAAATAAATAAAACTAAACTGTGAAATAATACAAACTAAACAAAAGAAATAAATAAAATAAAATAAATAAAATGTTAACTAAAAAGAAAAATATCTGTATTTTAATACTGAAGTTTTTGATTCAAATGCGCTATTCTATGACTTAATTACTAATATCACTGCGTTCTTGAGCCTATCTTAAATACTGCTGTCGATGCGCTGGTTAAGCGCTGTACGCTATCATAGTGATATGCTTAATTACTAATATCACAGTATCGACTGATCGTTATGCTTAATTACTAATATCACAGTAACAACTGAACGTTATGCTTAATTACTAATATTACAGTATCGACTGATCGTTATCATCATAGCGTCACCAGTATTTTTCTCGCTCTTTTGTGAGGTATTCGTCATTTATATCCTTATCAGGTAAGTCTAAACTATACTTTAAATATATATTTGTATTACTACTATTTATATTCGGAGCGTAATTAATAATCTTTTGCTTCTTACGTCTAGCGATATGATAAATTAATGTAACCATTTTTTTATCTTGAATGTAACCAAGTCTGTCAAGGTAGAGAAATGCCTCTTTTTTTTTTTTTTTTTGAAAGTCGAGCAACTGCGTTCTTTTATAATTTCTGATTTTGGGATTTACGTTCGTTACGATGGCTTTAATTTTATATTTTGATTGTGTAGTCATATCAATGAAGGTTAATCGTCTTTACTAAAGAACTTCACGATAAGATTCGCGAGTGTGTCTAATCTATTATTAATAATTTCAATGCTGTTCTCGAGTTTATCTAACCTGGGTTGAATTTGAGATACGCCTTGCGACGAGTCTGTATTAACCTTCATGGATCTTGATCTGTCATTCGCACGTGCCTCAGACTGAATGATCAGTTTTTCATATTTATTCGTGCTGCCTCTGACTGCATCTGCGAAAGACACACTAGGCCTGATCGATCCGCTGCCACGTTCGAGACTATTAACTTTATTTTGATGCTGTAAATGATGCTTATTTATTAACCTGTTTTTTAACTCTAACAATACGGGGCAACCTCTATATGACGCCGGATGTCCCGTAGTTTTACAATTTATACAGTATACTTCTTTGTGATCCTTGGGTACCGCTGCGCATTCTCCTGGCTTGTGGTCCTCTTTGCATTTCACGCATCTGTATTTGAGATTGCAATTTGCCGCCGCGTGTCCGATTCTTTGGCAACGTTTGCATTGTATGGCCTCCTTCCTATGAAGTTTCTCCCACGAAATTATATGGTGGAAGAGTGATTTTACCTTCCACAACTGCGCTGCATTGCTGTCCGCGGTGATCTGCATCATGAATATAGTTAGAATTCTTCCCTCCTGTACCGACCTTCGTGTTGAGAATCTAGTCACTTTATTAAACGTGATGCTCTGTATCTCTTGCCGCTTTAATTCTTCCATAATTTCGTGTGTTTCAAAGGTCTGATTTAACCCTTTGAGTAAGAATGTGGCGTTCTTATCTTCCTTCGGTGTATATGAAAAAAAGTTTGTATTAGCCTCCAATAAAGCCTGTTTGACTTTTTGAAGTTATCAACGTTGTCAATTTGTAGTATGTGTTTGTTATCATTAACCCTTTTAATATGAAAGTTTGCACCGGCCATTATTTCATTTGCTAGTTTCCAGGTATCCCTGGGATCCTGACTGAAAATGTTTATGGGCGGAGGCTTCTTCCGTTTTTCTTGTGACGAAGGAGGGTTTCCGATTGTCTTTTTATCTTGTTTATTTGAAAATGTATTATGTCCTGTTGAGATTTGACTATTCGTGTGTGTGTTTGAACTCTGTATGTCTGCTTGTGTATAACTGAGCGGTTGACTGTTGTTATTTGTCTTTCTGTTATTCTTGTCTCTTAATATTTGCACGAATGACCTTTCTTCTTCTTCTGCCATTTCCGCTTCCATGACTTGCGTGCCGATTCTTCTCCTAGGATCTCGAATCTGTTTTTTATGCTAATGTCCGGTGTGCCTTGACCGGCTCTCTGCGTTACCTGTCGTTGTCTAGACTCTTTATATTTACTGTCGGATTCTTTCATCTTTTTATTTTCTCTGTCGAATTCTTCTAGCAGTAGTTTTAGCTTTTGATTTTCTAAGATAAGTTGCCTTATCTTACTCTAAACTTTCATCTAGCACTTCTTTTTTTTCACATTGCCGTTCAATTGTTTCTGGCCTTTGAAAAGCTTCCTGCTGTGTGTAAATGATTGATCCACGCTGAGCTGCTTACAATGCGACTTGTCGCTATGGCGCTCACCGCGCGACTTGTCATTCATACAGTGACAGCAAGTAGGCAACAGCTGTCGTTATACACGATCACGAAAATTATTAGAAGATATCTGAAACTCGATCTCTATGAGAATTAAAAATTAACGATTTATAAGCGATTGCTATTTATCGAAGCAGATATTAATTTCGTGTGATTTATTGTTATACTAATATACTAATATAAAGTAAGAATAATTACAAAAAGCAGTGAAATGCCACTAAAAAAAACCTCACAAAGGTAAAAAAATATGCCAAGTACATATCTAAAAAATAATTTATAAAATATTTTTTCTAAATAATAAGAAATAAAAACTAAATATGAAATCAGTAGTTAACTAGCCAAGTACTTAGAAGCAATTCAGTTTTTGAGAATTTGTAATTTGAAATAGTATTTGTCATAAAATCAAATTTGTATTTATAGAAATGTTATACACAAATTCTCTGTATAAAATTAAAACGCATTTTATTTTATTAATAGAAACCTGAGTTTCAAAATAAGTTCAATAGAAATAAGAAAATATAAATGAGAAATATAAATGAGAAAAAGGCGCTTCATTCATAGAGCACTTTTTTCACTTGTTATTTCGCCGTGCCTGAGCGCGCGAAATCTCAGCCCTGTCATTCGTAAAATATAATCGCTTCCCGTTTAAAAACTATTATAGCCTCGATATTTTGTATTAGGATTTTCGTCTTGAAATGTTCTAAGGAATTTGCCATTAAGAGGAATTCCGTTATTTTTAGGACACACTGTATATCTGTTTTATTCGTAAATTTTATTCTTAATTACAAAGTTTCCGCACATTAGCTCGCGTCGCGTATCGCGATAGCGGATATCTTGGCGTGCGCGTGTCTGGATTCGAGTTTCGGTCGCGAGACTCACTCCTCGATCTTTCGTATTTCTTTCTGCCGACAGCGTGGCTTTAATTTCATAGTTTTCCGTAATTAGCGTTATTGACTGCCCGCGTAATGTTAATTAATGATAAAGACTGCCCGCCGTTCGTTAGCGATGGGTCTTTTTATTATCTCCCCTTGGTTTCCCGGGAGGGGATCGCTTAGCGACAAGACCATGTGTCGTGTCGCTCGATTTTGGTGGCAAGATCCGGATGCAAGCTAAGGAGTTCTAAGTAGGACTTCTTTGCTTGCATTTTCGCAATTTCCTTATTCCTTTTTATTTCGCTTTTAAGTAGGACTTCTACGTTGCATTTTCGCAATTTCCTTATTCCGCTTGCCCTGATTTCCGCGTTTTCGCAATGAAGTGATTGCGCGGTCGCTCGGGCTTCGCACGTGGCTCGCTTTGTCAGCGCTTCGCTCGGTCAACGCTCGTAACGTGATCTGTATTCGCGTTACACGTTGAGTAATGACATAAAATAATATATATCTAAAATAATTTATATCTAGTACTTCGTGTATAGCCTTTTCGGGCTATAACATCCCTCCCCCGTAAAAAAAAGAAAACGGAGGTGTAAAAGTGACGTTTTTCGCAAAACAACAAAAAATTATTTTTTCTTATTCTAATGTACAATATTTTTCCCGTATATAATATGAGGTATAATCGTGGTAAATATAGCGAATAGGGGACCCAGCCCCAATGACCTTGACCTTGACATATGTTGTCAAGGACATAATTCTGAGTTACTTTTTCTTCTAATTTAATCGTCGCTCGTTGCTTATTAAAAAGTTATTAACAAAAAAAGTTTGAAATATACCAAAGTACATGCACGGACAGAAAGCACGCGCGCGCGCGCACACACACACACACACACACACGGGGGGGTGCAAGGGGGGCCTTCGGCCCCCTCCACACCCACCCCGCGGTAGGCAGGGTGGACCTCGCTTTACAACTTACAAAGTACATGCTACATTGTATCCCCCCTTGCATCCCCCCCGTGTGTGTGTGTGTGCGCGCGCGCGCGCGCGTGCTTTCTGTCCGTGCATGTACTTTGGTATATTTCAAACTTTTTTTGTTAATAACTTTTTAATAAGCAACGAGCGACGATTAAATTAGAAGAAAAAGTTACTCAGAATTATGCCCTTGACAACATATGTCAAGGTCAAGGTCATTGGGGCTGGGTCCCCTATTCGCTATATTTACCCTTATATTTTAGTTTTGAACAATCTATATATGTAAAAAACTTGTGTTTATTTCAGTTTAATATGTGTAGTGTACGTAGGACTATTTCTGTAAACTAACTTAAATATTCAGTTTTTCATTATCAGACTATGTATAAATCTTGATTTTTACAATTTTTGTTTGTTAATAACTTTTTAATAAGCAACGAGCGACGTTTAAATTAGAAGAAAAAGTTACTCAGAATTATGTCCTTGATAACATATGTCAAGGTCAAGGTCATTGGGGCTGGGTCCCCTATTCGCTATATTTACCATAATCGTTTCTTATTATTCCTATACTTATCTAAAATCGTGTACTTAAACTACGTTTTAGTATGGGTTTTGGGAATCCGTAGGATATACGTGGTTCGTCTTCTTCGTATATCCTGACTGACGGTCGTTTCGTATGTTTCTTTTTATTTTTTATAATTATATAAATTATTAATATTACTATAATTATTGTGGTTATTCCGCTTGTCGCCATAGGATATACGAATTGTTTTTGCGTAAAGAATTTGCCGTTAGTGTTTTGCAAATCTTTGTTTATATCCTTTAACTTATTTTTTAATTATGTTAATTCTGAATGCTGTACGATGTTTTGTTGTTTCGTGTCTAGTATGTCTGTATTGTCCCGTATAAATGTAATATTAATTTCCGGTAAATACGTTTCTGTTACGTTGCCTTGTATGACTTCCTTTGGTTGGATCGTCATTTCCGTTGTTATTAATTTACATTTATTTTGAAGTGTGATTTGCCCTGCCTTTTAATTATTTTTCTAATTTCGTTATAATTTCACATTGAATTATTATTGATTGTTCGCGTATAGTTGAATATAACCAAGTAAGTGACTGTCGCAACGGTATCCATATCGTTTCTGTCGCAATTATATGTTTACTTTTGCAGGCTTCTGTTTGGCTTTGTTGTTGCATGTACATATGTATTTCGTACGGCGCGTTTGGATTAATACGGTGTATTGGTTGCGTTTTCTCGGATATGTATCTAGAGTTTATTTGGATACAATTTTTTAAGTCGTCCTCAGTTATTACCATATACGTTAATCCTTCTCTATTAACTATGATTATTTCGTTGTTTATTTCCGCGTGCGTAAATATATTTTTATGGTCGTAAGTAGGTAATGGGGTTACCTTTATTATATCGTATACTGGTTGTGAGATTAGCGGGAATCGCAATACAGTAAATATGATTGATCCTTCACGGTATGCAGTTATTTTAATGTATTCTTCTAGTATTCGTATACCATCGTACTTCTAGTTAACATTCGTCGTTTCGGATTTCGAAAGGGAAATATAAACCGTGAGGTAATTGGATAGCTGCTTCTTTTAAATATGTTATAATGTCGCTAATAAGTGTTAGTACGGGATGCATAGTGCCCTTGCGTACATACGTAAATATTCTATTACGTCTTCCGCATCTCGAATTAAATCTGTTATCATCGCAATGATTACCGTAAAATGTTCGGTTATTTCTTCGCGAGTACTGTATTCTCGAACATAATGATTTCATAATTTACCATTATGGTCTAATATATTTTCTAGTTTATCTAGGTGTACTATTGTACTACTTAAGATTTTTATTTGATTTTTCGCGACATGTTGAATGGTTTGCTGATTATTTTGTAAGAGATTTAACTGTTCGTTTATTAATTCTCTATCGTTCGCGTCCTTTGTACCGAACAATGTTTTCGCTATTTCACCTATTCCACAACGCCTCTACGTCCATTCGTCCGTGTCTTATATAGCGTATTTATTAGAGTGATCAATTTTGTTAATTGTTTCGACTCGTTTTTTACGATTTCTTTTAAATTATCGCAAGTACGTTTATGGTGGACTTCCGATTTTATTTGTTCGCACATCTCGTTTGTTTGTTAAATGTATTGATTTATTTGTCACGCTTTGTCGTTTAGCGTCGTTATATCTAGTTTAATAACTAGTTTCCACGTCTTTGACAAAATTGCATTTGTCCGATTTTCTCGAAATATATGCCGGGGTTGTGTAGAAATTCTTGAATTTT
The DNA here is from genome assembly GCA_009859135.1 of Formica selysi. Classification (NCBI taxonomy): domain Eukaryota; kingdom Metazoa; phylum Arthropoda; class Insecta; order Hymenoptera; family Formicidae; genus Formica; species Formica selysi. Next base: position 6,255 of record WHNR01000114.1, on the reverse strand, counting down.
GTAAGGTGAATCCGTTTCACGTTGCCCCGTGTGACTCTCGGCCTGTCGACTGTTCCAGCTGACGAGTATCCTGTAATTTTATATTAAAATGTTTCATATAACCGTCTTATCGGTTCTCATTTTATGAGTTTAGCCTTTCTGCTTGCTAGCTTTTAGCGTCGTTTAGTCTTTTATTCAGTCGCGTTTTACTGAGTGTCTTCCTAACATGGTTTGCGCGAATTTAGTTGATCATTCTCGTTATCTTCCTTCTTCGGAGGACGAGATTGACGATACTGGTGATGGTACATGCAATGTTAGTGATTGTTCCTCAAACTGACATGAATATGGTGGACGATGGTTTCGACGATGCCTTTTGGGTGCCTCGCTATGAGCCGCCTGATGGCTTCATCCCGTTATTGCGAAGGCTATGGCTGCGTGTGCCTGTACGCACTCGAGGGAGTGCTTTTCTCGATCATATCCGCGCTACCTTCCATAACTCCGGAGGGCGAGGTCGGGCTACGGTTGAGCAGATGCGTCGCGCTTTGGATCGGATGCGGTTAATTGGTCGTTCCAACAACGAATAAGTAAGTTTTTATTTTAATTTTCTATAAATTGCTTTAATTTGTTTGTATGCATGCGCACCGCTTTTCTTCTTTTCTTAATTGTATAATTCACGTCCGAATTTTTCTCGATTATTACGTACGGTCCGGTCCATAGGGATTCAAGTTTCTTAAATCGTCCGCGTCGGAGCGTCTCGTCATGTACTAATATCTTGTCGCCGACTTTAAATTTTATTTCTCTAGTACTTTTGTCGTACTGTTTTTTGGCTTTAATTTTTTCTTCCTTGATATGCTCTTTTGCGAGCTGATTCGTTGCCCTTAGCCTTTCTTTCAATTCTTGCGCGTAATCGTCGTAATTATATGTCGGTTTAGGCGGTCTCGTCGGTGACGTAGGTAGATCCGCTTGGTGCCCGTAGACTAATTCGAAGAGTGTATCCCGTAACTGTGTGTGGCGTCATATTATATGTGAACATTGCGAACGGTATCCATTCGTCCCAGTCTGTCTGGTCTTCGTTTATGTAATGTCTTAAATATTCCGCTAATGTTCGATGCGATCGTTCTAACGCGCCATTACTTTCCGGATGACAGGCAGTTGTTTGTATTTTATTTATTTTTAATAATTTACATGTATTTTTAAATATTTAGCTGAGGGAATTTGTGCCTTGATCCGTTAAAATTTTTCCGGTATTCCATGTTCAAGTAAATTTTTGTAACGATTTCTTTGCTGACCGTGTTCGTTTCTTGGTTTGGAATCGGTATTGCTTCGCTGAATTTCGTTAAGTTGTCTTGGAACGTTAAAAGATATTTATTTCCGTTTGTTGTAACTGTTAGCGGTTCTACAATATCTAACGCGCATTTTTCGAAAGGTTTAGTAGGCGTATCCGTGATTATTTACGGTATTTTATTTTTTCGCGATAATTTTATTTTTCTGGCACAATTCGCATTTTGCAATGTATTTTTCTACGTCTTTTGTTATTCGTGGCCAATTATAGTTTAGGCGGATTCTTTTTATCGTTCGTTCAACTCCTTGATGTCCTCCTGTGGGTGCATCATGATATTCATATAATATTTGTTTCTTGTCTTCCTCCGTGTATATTTTTTTCTTCGTCGGAGTTTGTTTCTTCTTCTATTGCGAGGATTTCTCGTTCTTCCTCTTCTGTTTCATGCGCTTTTCTTGTTACATTGCGGCTCAGTGCATCGGCGTTCGCGTTCGCTCGTCCGGCTTTATGGATGATTTCATAATCATATTCGTCGAGCTTTAATCTCCATCGGATCAATCTCGATCCGGGATCGTTCACATTAAATAACCAGATTAATGGTTTTGGTCGGTTACGATTTTAAATTTCGTACCGTATATGTATGGCCTAAAATGTTTTACAGCCCATACAATCGCTAGTAATTCTTTCTCGGTTGTATTGTAATTCTGCTCCGCCCGCGATAAAACTCTGCTGGCGTAAGCAATTGGCCGGCCGTTACCTACTTTTCCTTGTGACAAGACTGCTCCGATTGCATAGTCGGAAGCATCGGTGGTCACTCTAAATTCTTGATTGAAATCTGGATATGTTAGCACTGGCACAGTCAATAATCTTTCTTTTAATATTTCGAAAGCGTTTTGCTGTTCCATAGTCCACTTGAATTTTTCCGTTTTCTTCGTTAATTTCCTCAGTGGCTTGGCTATTTTTGAGAAATCTTCTATGAATTTTCTGTAGTATCCGGCTAGTCCTATGAAAGATTGTATATCCTTGACTTTCTTTGGCGTCGGAAATTCTTTTATTGCCGTTAATTTTGACGGATCCGGAGATATTCCATCCTCCGAAATAATGTGACCTAAATAAATCACTTCCTTGCGTAAAAATTTGCATTTATCCGGCTGCAATTTTAGATTATTTTCTCGAAGTCTCTGTAGTACTTCCTTGAGTCTTCTATTGTGGTCCTCTAGGCTCGATCCGTATATGACGATGTCGTCTAAATAAACTAGACATTTAAGTTCTTGCATTCCGGTTAGAATTGAATTCATCAGTCTCTGGAATGTTGCTGGCGCATTTTTCAATCCAAACGGCATTCTATTAATTGATAGTGTCCGTAGGGCGTTGAAAAAGCTGTTTTTTGTTTATCTTGTTCAGCCATCGGTATCTGATGATATCCTGACGCTAAGTCTAGTGTGGTAAAATATTTAGCGTTTCCTAATTGGTCCAGTATATCGGTGATATTGGGCAGTGGAAATGAGTTGCCTATTGTTAAGTCGTTTAGTTTCCGAAAGTCTACTACTACTCGGAGTTTAGGTTTTCCGGATGCGTCGGCCTTTTTCGGTACCACTAATAAGGGTACGTTCCATTGACTCGCGCTTGTTCGGATTATGCCGTTTTTTAACATTTCTTGCACTTGTTTATTTACTTCCGTCTTGTGCTTTTTTGGAAGACGATACGGTCTCATGTTCACCGGCGAGGTGTCGGCGCGCGTGTTTATCTCGTGCTCTACCGTCGCGGTGCACGTCAGTGGTTCTCCGTCCAACTGAAATGTATCGTAATATTCTTTGCATATCCGTAGGAGTGCCTGTTTTTCTCCTGTATTTAAATGTTGCGTGCGTGGTAGTTGTCAGATTTGCCCGTGTCTCGAATTAGTATACTTAAAATTTTTTCTTGCTTGTATCGTATGTATTTTGGATTCGATCTCGCGTTTTACGTCTTCGAGGGTGACGTTCGGCGTCTGTATCTCGACTTCTGTATCGGTTGTATTTATGATACTAAGGGGACACGTGTAATCTTTAGGTTCTACTAAGCAGTTTCCAAGGTAGATTTCTGGAGCTGTTTCCTCTGCTCGTACTATTCCTATCCGATTTTGATTCGTTGTCGCTTTTACGATGGTTTCGCTGCGCGGTTTTAAAAATGTTTTGTTAAACGTATGGAATCTTAGCACGGCGTCTCCTATTTTTAATTGATTTTCATTATAATCACAAGTTACCGAATTTTGTCGAAGGAAATCAATTCCTAGTATTCCTTCATATTCGATCGGAATGTCGTCTCTTACAACGTAAAATGCATGTTTTACCTTGTGATTTTCTATTTTATTCGTGGCGTACATTTTTCCTATGGTGTGTACTTTATGCCCGGTTATGCCTGTGAGCGCGATTTTACCTTCATGTATTAGTGTGTCGTCCTTTAAATGTTTCAATTTTATTAATGAGATGGTCGACCCTGAGTCGTACAACATCTGTATTTTTTCCGTCTTCTGCTTGTCGCATTGGTAATGCTATTAGCAATAAGTCCGTCTTACTCTGTGAGCGCGGCATATCTTTAATATGCGTAACGCGATATTCGGACGCTGGTCGCGCTTGTTTCTTTCTCGCTTCCTCCTGCTCGTCTTCGCTGCTGCTACTTGCACTTTCGGCGTTCTTTTTCTGTTGTCGCGAATTCTTTCGGTCGCGTGTATTTGCTGATTCCGATTTTTAGTTTATTTGTACTACTTTTCGGTTTTCCGTTTAGGCTCCAGCATTCGTCGCGGCTGTGTCCTGTCCTTTTGCAATGCGAGCAGTATTTTCTTATCGCGTTTATCTGCGAGAGTTTTTCCGGTTTCGGGAGCGCGTATCGGCTACTTCGACAATCGCGTCCGTAATGTCCGTTTTTTCCGCATTTAAAGCATTGCGGGGTCGAACTTCGACTATTTCGCGAATAACTTGGTTTGTTTTATTTTTATTAGCAAAGCTACTTGTTTTCGCCGTTTCCAGTCTGAGTTTTTCTTCGGCGCTCGCGCCCGTTATCGCTTCTTGGAGCGTCGTATATCGTTGTACGCGTACGAGTACTTGTAATTCGTCGTGTAGCCCGATCTGAAAATTTATTAACGCCTGTTCTTGGATTGTTTGTTGAATCGTGCGTTTTGATGATGCGGAATGCTCTTTTCCTTCGATCATTGAATCGTATAATTTCATGGCTAGTAAATCAACGCGTTGTCCGAAAGCGTGCGCAGTTTCATTTGGCTTTTGTTTTAGCGAATTGAATTTGATCTGTAAATGTGTCGTGCTTTGTTTCGACTGGTAACAAGTCTCGAGTTGTTTTAGTTCGTCGAAAGTCTGAATATTTCGTGTTTCGAAATCCTGCATGGCTTTTCCTTTTAGTTTTGTATATAAAATTGCTCGGATTAAAGATTCTTCATCCGCGATTTATGTCTTGAACGGCGTACGTGCATGCATTTAAAAATTATAATAACTTATGTCGCGATGTTCCATCAAATTCGGGAATCATTGTTCTTGCTTCTTTTAACGGCAAGTAGTTCGGAGCAATGCTATGTCGATTTCTGATGTCGCGGTCGGTTCGCCCGTATGTGGCATTAAACGCGTCGTTATTGTCTTCTCGGCGGTTACACCCGTGACATGGCAAATCCATAATCGCGTCTTCTATTCGCTTTATTCGCCTATTCAATGCTCTTATTCCTGTGCGTATTTCATTTAGTATTTCGAGGAGTTGCGTATCATCTCTTCTTTCTTCGCGATGTGTTTCGAGAGGCGGCGTGCGATTCGCCTCCGCTATGTTTTGGTCCATCCGGCGAATGGATCGTCGCATGTTTTCTATTTCCTCGTCTACCGCGCTTTGCGGCGGGTTCGCTGGGGTGCGTTCTTGCGGATTTCGCGATTCGGCCCCATTATTTTCTTGTTGGCCATAAATCTCTTCCGGATCGAACAGATCGCTCTCGTAGGAAGTTAGCGGAAATTCGCGTTGTAAAGATACTCTACTTGGAGTTCTGCTAATATACGGTCGCGTACGTTTAGTCTCGTGTTGAGTGTTGTCAGTGGGGTTAGTCGTATTACGCGGGAGTAGGCTTTCGTCAAAATTGTTAAACGGAAATTCGCGTTCTATGACGACGTTATCCGGTAACTCGGGCTCGCTTTCGCTCGAGTATTAAGTTTCTAAGTTTCTTCGCGCGTTATAAAGATTTTCTCGCGGTGTTAAACTTAAGTTAATCGCTCGTCGGGCTGGTTCGCTTAGTAACCACGATCGGTTCGCTATCGGTTTCGGTATATTGGAACCTTCCGACATTCACGCAGTTATATTATTAAATTTTTTCGGACTTATAATAGTACGTCTCGCATGATCGCTCGCTGTGTCAGTAGGTCGCTGACGCTGCAGTCCTTCGCTCGGCGGCTGATACGGCTGACGATGCTCGTCGTACGGCGGTCGTTGTCCGACGTCGGTGCGTTGTCCGTAGAGTTATCGTAGGTCGCGATGCCTGGCGGTTCACGTTTCTGCTACAGCTGTTTATGGCGATGCTCGTTCTGTTGTTCTTGCGTTGTCTTCCGTCGATTGTGGTTTCCATTCAGCTTACGTTTTACGTGTGCTGGCGTGCCTGGTCCTGTTTACACCCTGGTGCTTTGCAGATCTGGGGAAGACTTGGCTGCTGCTTCTGTCCGTCAACTTCAATTGAATTGATTGCTGGCGTGCCCGCTTTTTAACACAATCGTGTTTTTTGCAGGTCTTGAGTGAGCTCTGGCGATGCCCCGGCAGATCCCACTGCTGCCACCAAATTATGTTATGCCTCCGGAGAGGCACGGTAGTTGGGATCGTTTGCCGAAAGGAATTTGGGAATTCGTGCTTCGCCCGTGTAACTCACTGATTTTATTATAAATAAAAATGACACTTTTGTGTTCGAAATAAATATGTATATATATATATATATATATAATATATATATATATATATATCTCTGTTTTATTCGTAAATTGGCT